>JAVRXN010000009.1:51449816-51459816 GCA_033556935.1 Timema podura
ATTATGTAATAGGAAGTAAATTAAGATTTATATATTTTTGTACTCTTCTACTTAAACAAATTTACTTTGTATTATCTTAATATAAGATATATTGAGAGTAATTAGCTATAGCCAGCCTAAGTATAGAGAATTACTATTTATTGGTTGACGAGTAATCAAATATTGATCGTAAACAATTATACTTCATATCTTGAACCAAAGAATTACTTGTTGGGCCTTATCTGTTCATCATAGATCGAATAATGCAAGCATTTGTGGGATGGATGTGTTTTTAAAAAGGATTATTTACTCTTGATATCTCTCATTTTATAACACCGGTCTGAAAAAAAATTCTGTCCCAAAAACGAAAATAGGTGAATCTAATAGTACTTTTTGTTCTGAATTCAAATTAATTTTTTAGAATTTCTTTATTCCGTAAGTATTTTGAGGGACACTCACTCAAATTTACAATATTATGTTCATTTACAATACACGAAAGTAAAGAGCGCTATAATATTATTATTATTATTATTAGCAGTGCGTCTTACTACCCGTTCGGTCTATACGCACTTACGCTAATGTGTAATGGTAGGTTGATTGTAAGATGAAATGGAGGACTTACAGTTTAACGCGGAATCCGAACCATGGTGGAGGCTTGGCATTTCTCACATTCACAAGTTGTGATTAATACACATCTTGTCAGAGGTGAAGGAAGAGTTTAGCAATCAGATAAATCTGTGCCGGGACTGGGGATTGAACCCCGGACCCCCAGCACAGAGGTCCGACACCTTACCCCTAGACTACCAGGTCACCCGGTAAAGAGCGCTATACAATTAAATATACATGAAAGATGAAGCGTGGAGGATCAATCAATTATTATAGCAATGGGGATCAGTTTGAAGAGCATTAGTACGCTTAGCCAATGGTTACCGGTTCGATCTCGGTGTCTACGTGTCAATTTTCAATTTATTCAAACTCATACATAGCAAAGGACTATCTTACCTAAAATGTAGAAGGGTAAGATCTTCTGCTGTATTTTACCTCATGAACACCCCTCTTACGGTTCCAACTATTTTCAGCAAGCTTACTTGGACTCCACTTGCCAAGGTACTGCTTTTTCATGACAGAAATATCTTGGTGGAATCGTTTACCATGACTTCTCCAATATTTTCTAGGAATAAATCAAGGTGTGAGTCCAAGAAAAGTATTCTAAAAGACATTTTACATCCCGAGGTCTTGTAAGATTTTAAGAAATCAAAAACTATTTCTTTGTAGATGTCTACCTTATACCTCCATAAAGAGTTCACTTAAATACACTTGGAAGACTGCCATGGAAAATTTTCAGCATCGTTCAACTGACCATCGAGGCTCACATCTTTAATCAGTCCTCTTATTTGTGGTCCTACAAAGATTCCCCCTTTGATATTTGTATCACCGATCCTTGGGAATTTTTTTCTTGGCTATGTAAATTCAGGTACACTTCTATCCATTGCTTTAACAAAGTTATTTATAAGACAAAGACAAAGATTTATATGTAGTGTAGGTAGATACAATTTTTCTAGATCAACAAGTGGTGTATTGACAACATTCTCAAATCCTGGGGTTAATGACGTTCGCTTTGGCCACTGTTTTTGGGTGTAATGATTTATCTGGTCTCAGCTATCCCACTTACAAAGAAAACAGCAGTACTTGGCAAGTTGAAGTCCAAGCGAAAGAGAAATGACTTTTAAGTCATCACATACATTTCATTTGTAATCTTCATTCTTGATTTTTTCCAGTAAGAGTTTCATGCTCGCATTAGTTTCTTTCATATTGGAAGCAGTAGCTAGTGAAACTGATGGAAACTTATTTATATTGTGAAGAAGCACAGCTTTCAAGCTAACTTTAGAATAATCTATAAATAAATGCCCCTCCTTCATTTTGTACTCGTTACCAAGTGTTTTCATAACAAAACAAACATAATTGCAAAAAACAAGTCCTTCTTCAAGGGAAAATAAATCCTTAAATTCACTATGCCTTTCTCTAAAGACACAAACTTTTGTTTCTCTGTGTAAGAGATTCTAGCCTTTCAGGCGTCACCCAAATAATTCAGCTTGCCTTTTAGATAGGTTTAAATCTAGGACAAGATCATTGAGATCACCTTGGGCAAGTAAATGTGGTTCAGAAGATATACAGAAAGTTTAAAAAGTTGGATAAAACCTTTTATCATCATCACTATGCTCTACAGGCTCTTCCTCTTGTTCATCATTACATAGTGTGGCATTTTCTGGAGGCCTTGGCACAGATAATTGTTCACTATGAGGTATAAGCCTAATGGAAAATGGTAAGTTAGGGTATGTCACAATGTGCTTTGATTTATAACTAATGTCTGAAATATTTGTAAGATAAAAGTAACAATCTGTAGAATGATCTTTTGTTTCCACCAAATCATTGGAACAGTAAAATTCGTGTTTTGAGAACCCTTTGACAACCAGTGAGGAGTTTGATGCAAGTGACACAACAAAAAATTGGTCAGAAATTTTCATCCAAAGTAAACTTATAGAACTTCTTAATGATTGAAGTAAAACCACGTTTGCAATTTTTGAATGTTACCTCACCACAAATGAAGCAAAAACAGTCTTGATGTTTGACACAATTTCAAGGCATTGTGTCACTTAATATTCTAAATATTATAAGATGTATACTGAGCTACACAAACACCATAAAATATACGGTTAAATACATAGATAGAAGTTTATGATATAAAAACACACATTACATGTTTACAGAAAAAAACTCTGACCACCAACTTCTCAGGAGTGCTGAGCTGACTTAGATAGTACGCAAGTAAAAATCTGACTTATCATGTCCAAAGTAGGTCAATAACATGTCCTTGAAAAGTTTTGGGTTGTAAAGAGGGGCTTGAAGTGTTTGACACAAAGCGGTAAAGAGGTGTTGTGTGGGGTGGGTTCTTTCTGTCAATTTAACTACGATTGCTAGCCATTCTGTTTGGGAAGGAGTTTCCTTACGCACTGTATAATATTAAAGTGGGAATAACTTCAAATATATACGTGATTGGAACATTCTGAAACCAGTTATGGAATAAGTGGAGAAAATTGCATATAGATCAACATTTATTTTCTCTAGGTCAAAACCTTTGTTGAACAGTGTAATTAGAATTTTTTTAAACCATGACAAAACCATATTCAGTCTTCAATTTATATATTAACAGTTAAAACCAGATAATTATTGAACACTCATCAATATAAAAAGGCCCTTTTAAACGTATCAATGCCATGTTGTCCAATTTATTTATAGCTTACACCGAAACAGTTCCTTTTATTTCTGGGTCTATACAATACATTTAACGTTTAACGTTTTACGCTTTTATGCGAGTCGTCAGCTGTTAACGAAATGTCACCCTTTTTCTTTCGTTCAATGTGAAACTGCCACGAATACCGACCTACTCTATAACATGAAATCACGGAGAGCACTTATATGAGAAAAAGGGAAATATTCTAATAGTGAACAGAGAGGGGAATAAAAAACAAAATGAATGTCAGAGAAAAACGAATGTCAGTCCCGTTTGTATCTTCTCCTGGTTCTAATGTCACGATCCTAGGAAGCTTTCATCTGCATTTCACGAGGAAATTGGATTCTGCTTTATTCCTTGACAAAGAAATTGGTTGCTTATTATTCTGAAAGATTTATGAAGATACAATTTAATTACCAGATTTGTTCAATTTTTTATAAAAATATATTCTCTACTCTCAAGATCTTTTAGAGTTTGTTTCAAAAATTTACACACACAAGGATGTGGATGGCAAAGTTAAAATTGATTGTATATATTTATTTGTCTATGTTTTCATGGTTATAAATTCAATCATGCTTTTTCCAATATTGTCAACAAATATTAATAAGAGGAGGCTTGGATAGCACAGATGGGTAGTAGGACTCGTTTAACACATTTACAAAACACAAGCAAGAACTCAACCAGACACAAAATGCTTTTAACATCTGAGTGATTATTCACCTTGGTAGAATCTTAAGCTATAAAATAAATTTAAATTAACAATTTTTTAGAATTATTTATGGTATAGTGGTTAGAGCTATTGGCAACAAATTCAGAAGTCCCGGGATCAATCCCCGTTACTTTAAATATTTATCTGTGAAGCAGTGGGTTTAGAATGAGGTCACACTTAGCCTCATGAGGACAAATGAGGAACTACTTTAATAAAGAAGTATCAGCTCCAGTTTAGAAAACTAAGATCAATGGCAGGAGGGCTCATTGTGGTGACCACATGACACCCTCTGTCCACAAATGTTGGCAATATCATTGTTAATGGCAGCAGCCGCTTGGTCGGTATAAGTAACTTGCGAACTCACACCAGGGAGCCTTATGCATATAAACACCTAATAGATCATATTTTTACTAAGGATTATTACTATCCCATATCAAATGTGATGCTATTATACTATTATGATGCTATTATATATATATGGTAAGTAAAGCGATCGATTACTATTTCTAATAAAACAATATACATATATATTTTTTAAATCATGAAATAGTTTCTATTTATCGTATTTTTAAAAATACAGCTAATGTTGACTGCTGATTGTTCATCGCTATAAGTGATTGAAGATGTTTGTATTTTTTTTTAGCTTATATTTATAATCTCGTTTATGTACTGGTTGAAATATACGTAATTAAAAAAAAATACTGTGCAGTGACATAAGTACTAGCCAGCTGATAGCTACTATTAATTAAAAACACATGACTTGTAATTACATTTCGAGCCCTATGGAATGGAAAATCTGCAATAAATTTTCTTATACCAATATCCCGCAGGAAAGCTGTGAGGTGGTTTGATAATAACCAAAGAGTTTAGGTTGTTGTTAATATAAGGTAGGCGGAAACAATTAGACAATCCGTTCTGAGGAAAGTAATTGACAACGTGCTGAGGTTGGCTTGACGTCCGGTGGAGCTAACCTAAGTGACATTATCTTCAAAAAGTGAGAAAGAGTAATATGAAGTTTGCTTTTATTTGGATAGTGAATATTTACTTTTCAATTAAAGTTTTAATTTTAAAGTCACTAACTTACTAATTGTTTCGGCTCCACTCTGTATATTTATTTGGAAATCTACAATTCATGATGAAAGAAAAAGTATAGGAGAGCCAAAAACTAAACAAAAAATTTCTCAAGGCTCATTGTAACAAGTCATAAGCATAATAGTACACAACTACCAACCAGCTTATGATTTACTGTAGAAAATATTTAGACCTGAGAGCCCATTGGAGTATACACTAACAAAATGCATTCCTAATAACAGTAACTATCACTAATTTGACATATCTATAGCTTGTTGTTGCAAACTGATAAACATGCTTACTTTCCTTCTGTTAAACGCCCTAAATTTTATCTAATTGGAGATTTTTTTTACATCCATTACTGTTTCCAGCCTGTGGCCTGGGTCACTTTTTTATTCAAGCCATATATTTTCCACTACCAGCCTTCTAGGCCTGTCGTGGATTCATATTACTTATAATCTAACTTAATACTAGGACAGGCACAACATCCAGTACCCAGACGTTAATTTATCAATGTGAAAGGAGGGAAACCCACATTTTACCATTGACATATTTTTCGGCCATGCTGGGAATCGTACCCGGGACCCTTGGCTCAGTAGACCGGCATGATATCAACTTATCTAAGGTGTCGGATATATAACTGGATATAGCTATTTTAAAACACTAGTACCAGATAATAACTATTACTATTAGGTGGGCTTGAATCTTTAAATATGATCGTTTTGTAAAAAGGCCATTTTCCACTAATAAGAGGTCACTAAGGAGAACGTTACATGTAAAAAGGTTTTCTTTTAAATTTGAGAATATTATATTTTATAATTTCTTAAAATGGTACCTTCTTTAAAACGTATTTAATGATAATAATTGATTAAAAACTATTGTTATTTATATATTTCTCCTATCAAAGGTTCTTATTTCTTTAAAGGAAAACTCAAATCTATTTAAAAGAAATATCTCTCTTCCCCTCGCTAAGAAAGGTATATTTATTCTTCAAAGAATACAAAGGACATATATGGTGAGCCATACAGGTCGACAGTAAGAAAGGGGAAGTAAAATGTATTGGAATCTCTTAGAAGAGTGAGCAACGTGACACATTTCTAACTCCGCGTCTCAAGTGCTCACTACCGCACACGTCCGTTTCTCAGGTTGCCTCGGCGAGGAAGGAAAAAAAAAAAAAAAAAAAAACAGATCCGGAATTTCTTTTAGCGTGAAAATATTCCCCGTTTCTTGTCGTACCGTTGTAAAACTTGTCGAGTGAGAGGTTGGATGGGTAACTCGATACATAACCCCGCGGTCGAGAGAAGGATAGGTAAGAATTCAATAAGTCTATTTTAGATAACTTGATCTGCGCCTCGGAGAGAAATAAATACAACCAATGTTTTATTCGCTTCTTCTTGTGTGGAGTGCAGACGTTTCTTTACACACAGGGTTGGTAGCAATGAGGTACACAGATAAATTGAACATAAGAGTGTGTGTGGTTCTATAAAGATTATTAACTTGTTTCCTTGCAAATCTTTGTTTCACATCAAACACTCATGTATTTGATAGACACATGTGAAGATAATTACAACTGTTTAAATGACTCATATTCAAGAAAACATTCTAAGGTTGATTTAATTCGGAGTATTTTAATATTAAAAAGAGAATACGATTAATTGAACGCCTCTTTCATCTAATGGTCAGAGCTTCTGGTTACAGATCTATATATCCCAGGTTCGATCCATGGTGGATCAAAAAATATATATGTGAAGCCTTGG
The DNA here is from genome assembly GCA_033556935.1 of Timema podura. Taxonomy (NCBI): domain Eukaryota; kingdom Metazoa; phylum Arthropoda; class Insecta; order Phasmatodea; family Timematidae; genus Timema; species Timema podura. The sequence continues at coordinate 51,456,625 of JAVRXN010000009.1, forward strand.
GTCTGTAACAGGGTCAAACGCAGCCTCATGAGGACAACTTAGGAGCTACTTGAATAAAGACCTGACAGATCTGCTTTAGAAAACTGAGATCAATGGCTGGAGGCCTCATTGTGCTGACAAGATGACACCCTCTATAATAAAATGCTGGCACTATCATCACTTATGGCAGCTTCCACTCGGTCAGTGTGGCTCGCGTGTGGGCTCGCATCATATAATTCTTTGACGATCAATTAGGATTAGTTTTGATACACTACCAATATAAATTACAGCGGAACTTAGTTAATTACATTCACTTTAATAAATACATGGCTGTTTGATGCTGAGAAAATCATAGAGTCACATTCTTTCTAGCTTTAAAATTAATCTTATTCTTGCTACAAAATGACAAAGTTTTCCAAACACACATGGATATTGGTTAGTAAATTTTTTAAACATTAATGAGCGGCGACTTAATATAGTTTCTTGCCTAGCTCATCAATTTGTGCCGTATTAACGGTCAACTGTTTGCATAATCTTATTTAAGAATGTTACCATAAACAGGTTCAATTAACCAAATATATCGTTTGGCACATTACAATATTCTCACACTATACAAAAGTTAAAAATTCACCAAAAATAAAGCTTAAACATAATTTTGCCGATTGTTCAACAGTTAAATTATAGAAGGAAGATGTTATAAAATGTTAAATTAGTTTAAAATTTTGAATAGCTGAGGTTGTTAAGAAATAAATTTCATTCCTTATCCAACATGAACTAATAATGATGGTTTTCTCATAAGCCAAAAGACTTCATTCAAGTCGATCAATTTCAGTTCATCTAATCTCATCTTCTGACTCCTTCAAGAACATTAGGAATGATATTATTAAGGGATTTTAATCACTGTTACATTAATAAAAACATTTTTTCTACATGATGTTTAATCCGCATGTTCACCAATGCAAATGCTTCTAGTTACTATGATCATATTACTATATTTGGCAAACATCTAAATAGTAATACAATCTTTCAATTTTTTTAAAAAATTATATTAAAGTTACCTCACTTAGACAGCTGCCATTCATTCATGGAAAAATAAACTAATTTGGCACAATGACAAAATAGGGTGTATATTCTCACACAGGATTCACGAAATATTTGAGGGGATTCACAAGAAATATTACGTAATAGTCGATACTTTTATTTTAAAATGGAATAAGTGTTTATTTAATTGAAATTCAGAAACTTTGCAAGCAGATCATATTTACCTTATTTTCTCTGAAAGATAACTTGACGGACTATAATATGACCTTCTCCTCTAAGTTACGCCAAAATGGAATCATGCAATGTCTTCCAAGCCGCTGCCAAACCATATTAGACGAGATTTACGCCTCAGTATGCGTCCTCACTGATTTAATATAATATAATATTGAGATTTGTTAAGTATGAAAATTAATTAATTCCCAAATTAAATATTTGACATGTTAAATATTACTCTTACTTTAATACATTATTAAATAATATAAAATCAGTTCTTTTTAGTTCATATGAGGGGAATTAAATATTCTGGAATATTCGAGATATTCATAAAAAATATTCTTGAGATGTTAAAGTTTGATATCTCCTGTGTAAAGGATTTCTACCTAGGACTACATGACTAAATATTGTGTCCATAATCACGTGTGCGGGCGTTACCTTTTAATCCTCCAATAGATTATCAAATAATTTGCCAACATATTGATCATATGGCACAACAGCTTACACTAGGGGGCCTATATATTGAGCTGTTTTAGTTCTGTTGTGCAAAACCTTACACTATGTGCGGGACTGTTTGAGTTCTGTTGCACAGCACTTTACATTATTTACGGACGTGTTCGAGTTCTGATGCACAGCACTTTACACTATGTACTATGGGACTGTTTGAGTTTTCTTAGAAACAATTTGCACCATGTATGAGACTGTTTAAGTTCTGTTTTCCAACAGTTTTCACCATGTTTGGGGCTATTTGAGTTCTTTTGAGAAACAGTTTGCACCATGTGTGGGCCTGTTTCAGGTATTATGAATCATTAGCTTGCGCTAATTTGTTTAAATTTGTGAAGGAGCTAAAAATTTTAAAAAAAACTTAATAAACAATTCAGTATCCTACAAGGTAACCTCTATTACTGATCCTTCTCATTTCATTTTTGAGGCCCATAAAATATTATATTTCTGCCGAATTTTGAATTTCATACTTGATAACTAAATGTTATTAAACTAATAGTTTTACAAAAATGGAATAATTAAAGGATACAATTATTTTTATCGGTGCCACAAAATTAGCATCGTTTATTAGGCCTACCTTTAAAAGTATTATGTTTTCTTTCATAATTCAGTAGTTGAATAAGGTAGGAATGTTTCGAGGAGACGGAGCAAGAGTATATAAAGCAAGTAAGAGTGAAAGGGAAGAAGTTGCGGGATAAAAGTGTGAGAGTACAATTGGAAAGATTTGTGGGGGGAAATTAACTTTACAATAGAATGAATGGAATGTTGAAATAAATGCTAATAAATAGATAGTGCTTGTAAAATAAAAGAAATTGCTTGGAAAAGAGCAGAAGAGTCTGTAGTTGAGTATGCGAAATATGTGTGTGGATCTGTGGGGGTGGGAAACTTATAAAGAGTTGCATGGTGAAAGATGTTGTGAGATAAAAGAAAAACGCACATGAAGGGGTATTGGGACGTATACAAAGAGATAAAGATGAATGCAAAGAAAGTAGTAAAGAAGAGTAAAGAGTAAATGAGATTAAAATAAAGAAAATGAATGCAGAATTATTTTGAAGGTTATGAGCTGTTCTGGGAGTAGGTAGAGAGAACAAAACAAGGAGTGCAACAAAAGACTTATGGCACTCTGAACGAACGTGGCAGAATTATCTGGGATGAAAAGAGTATAAGTGATTGAAAGAGGGGATATTTTGAACTATTGTGTGATGAAAACCTAGATAAAGTAGCAGAAAATATGTAAAATTCTATGATTAGGGAAATAATTAACAAGGCTAAAGTGTTAAAAGTTACTATGCAAGTGATAAATAATGATAAGGCTGCAGGGGTGGATGGGATTACACGTAAGATGCAAGTTGGGGCATGGTACTACTTGCCAGATTGCCTGGTTACGCAATGTGTGTGCTGGGGTATCAAATGTTCCTAATGACTGGAAGAATGCAGCCATTGTTCCTTTGTACA
>JAVRXN010000009.1:51464816-51644816 GCA_033556935.1 Timema podura
GATTTTACTTCACAACGTGGCATCTAAGATTGACATCAACGACACCCCTTCAGCTGGAAACACAATTTTGAGATGGGCAGCATGATCACATATTTAACGACATACCCACCATCCCTAAATTGTAAATATAAATTGTCGGCTTTTACAAATTAATATAGTAGATGTGTGAGTAGTTTATTAGATCTGTAAATAAATTGTAAGACACAATCGTACAAAATCTCCCATATAGTCTATTATTGATTGTGAAAAAATTTCTAAATTCAGTTTTCAGTAAACTAGCCCTCAATGAGTTTTCCTCAGAAAACAAACATTATTTTTGCAACGATGTGAAACTATATTCAGATATACATTTTAAACACATTTGTTAAAGCCATTTTAAAAGAATTAAGAAATTTCAATTTCCAGTCATAAATTAACTTACTTTAGTCTTAGAAGTTTAATTTTTCGGGAAAATCGGATACATTCTTACTAATAATGTAAAACATCACCCAATTTTAAAACACAACTTAGGACTATTTTTAAAAAATAAATCATATTCTAAAAAATAGACTTTAGTAATATATCATTATTCAAAGGGCTTGAATAAAAATTAAAAATGTCCGATATAACACTTAGATATCTCAGTTGAACAATAACTATTAATTGTTCTGGCATTAATCCCAGATACAGATCTATATTTGGATGTACAGACTGACAGGTAAAGAGACCAACCTAATTGTAAAACCAACCATTTATGGATTAGGGTCTTGTAGAATTTCAAGATTCATCAAAATCTCAAGCTTAGTACAATTAATTATTACAATACTTTATTTATACTATGCATTTTTTATAATTTAAATAAATTGTTTTAGAAAAATTATAGTAGAACTCTGAATATTATATTAATGCAGACAGAAAATATTTTTAAATTGTGTTTAGCAAACAAATCCTGTGCGTAGTGTCGAAATATACCATTCCCTTGAGTAATATATCATGAAAGGGCAAAATACGTTGAAAATAGTTAAACGCATTAAACAAAGGGTTTAAAGGTTCATGTTCTTGACTCTAGAATATATTATTTCATAGCTTCAGGTTCTACAGCAAAATATTATGTTTACCATTTTATATCAAGTTTTAAATTGGTTTGTTCCTTGCTAACATATTATATTCTCGAGTTTTTCTCTATAGATTTTTTTAAATGTTTGGGAAAATGTCAGATTAATTGCGTTTTATATTTCATGATGTACTGTGTAAATTTTAGTCACGCTGTTAGCACTCCAGGCTCTTAACCTGTAGGCTGAAAATAAGCATGACTACAGGTAGACACATTCTTCACGATAGGTTTATTGTAAAGGACTAAACCACTTTTTGAATAATAGGTATTTCTAATACTATTTTAACTATACTTGGCAAACTAATATTCGTATTTATATCACTTTATTTAGTAATATACTTTAACACACTAATATTTTAGTGTAAGTTACTAAATTTTTTACAATCTCGTCCTTAACTACCACTCTTACTATCTGTTTGCCTGAATATATCTGCACGAATACAAAAAAAAAAAGTAGAATCTGTAGTAATTCTCCAGAGCTTTTAAGAAAATTAAAATAAGTATCTACTTAATATTGATACTAAATATTGGTTTTCTATCGTAATTATGTTATAAATAATAGGCATGGCCTATCCACCAGCTTATATTATTATTTATTATTATTAATCATTGTATTGACACCACTAGTTCTAGATTTCTATAATTTGATTTTATTCATAAAAGTAAAGAAAAACTTAGAGATGTATTTAAGAATAACCTTATCATTAATAACATTCTATTTGTTTTTTGGTGAATTCTTCTCTAAATAATTATTATGACTACTATTAAATTAACTCATATCTTATTTTTCCAATTAACTATTATTTGGTTTCTAAATTGGTTTTATTGTAATCTCTTATACTGCACACCAAGATAGTGTACATTTATGTTTCAAGCCAAGTGTGTTTTGTAATTTATCGGTGTTTGCCTGTACAGGGTAGGTATCTACTGTATTTACGCCATCTACCTGGACAGATTAAACAATAATCCTGTATTATTAGCGATACCATAGTGGAATAATCTAAGGTTATCTTACATAGTATAAAAAGGTTATATTTAAAAAAGCCATAAATAAATTTTAAATTAAAATTTCAATTTTTTAGAGCATCTTACAACATTTTGAGGGCAAATTTTCATTAATATTTTATGTTTTATGATGTCACAAACATTCGACTTCTAATTATAGCTAGAACTTCTAACGCTAAGTCGGGTTTCGTTAGTATGGTGGCAGGGCTCATAGATTGATTATTATTCCTTATTATAATAGCTAGTACTAAGCCATCGTGAAGATTAATCTCTATATTACCCTACAAAATGGGGATTGGTGAAACTTGCATAGCAATAGTAAAAATAATAGAATTGTTTATTTATATAAGAAACAAAAGAACATTTAATGTTATAAAAATACGTTTCGATAGCTAGTGTAGTGTTTGTATACTTGTATTCAATTTTGGAGCTTGAAAAGCTAGTCCTTACGTTTGTTTACACAATTCTTGGTAAGCTATTTGAGTGGTCCTTTAAGTTCCTCATTAACGAGTCTAAAATAGTAAGATTCTGGTAGAAAAGTATGATTAGAGCTTATAAATAGTTTTTTCTATATTCTAAACACTGAACAGATTATTACTAGATAAATTACATTCTATCCTGAAGAATATGGTCAGTGAGACACTGAAAGGTTTGACCTTTCCTACAGCCAGAGATACACATGTATCCTCTGATGATTAATTATTATATGGCTAGTGAATAGTTGAAATATAATAAGTTACTTTTAATGATTTTATCAGCCATAGGATGTCTTGCAAAATATATTTTTCAGTAGTTATTGTTTGACGTATGAATGATAAATCAAGGTATATTTAATAGTTCTTGTGTTTTGTAAGTTACCTACCTAATATCGTAAGAAAATCCCTTTATATTTATACCAGCCATTTACACATGCCATAAGTGGTAACAGCCTAATTATAGAAATGCTTTAGTTTTTTTTTAACTGGTAACTTCAATCCCTTTCATAGATTAAATCTCAAAACAGGTTCATAAGTGGTAATGAGCGTATTATAATTTCTAACCCTCAAACCTCTTGAAAGTGAAAGTGAATATAGAGCAAACAATCTTATAATACGCCCTTAAAAGTTGAGCTTGTAAGTGCTTACTGTGTTTTATAATCTTCTTAGGGAACGTAGCTTATACTTTAAGTTGGTATTCTACCCACAAACCACAAGAAAATCAAGCATTCATGTTGAAGTGAAGTGAAAACCATGTATTTAAACTTTAAAAATAAATAGGTAATGTCAAATTTAAGGTTTTATAAATAAATAAATTTATATACTACATTAATTCATTTTTAAGGGATGATTAATAATGTTAATTTATAACTTTAAAAAACTCAACCATATTTAACGAGTCTTGATTAGTTTTATGTTAATACACTTAATAATATTTGGGGTTTGGTTTCTCAAAACCTAAATTTTAATAAATCATATTGGGACTCTTCTAATTTGACTATCCATTTTTCACTTTGATTGGTCTTGTGAGTCCGATTAAATAGATAAGTTATTAGAGCATATGAATATTTATTTAAAGGTTTCAACTTCTATTCCCGAGATGACTGAATAATGTATCCTACGTGAAATTAAAATTTCCCCTTTTAAATGGTTAAATTACAATAACTATTGTGAGACTAGGTATTTAGTATGTTCTATAGTCAGATTAATGATTGATGTCACCATAGAAAGTGCAGATTATGTACCCTAAATAAAATGTATATGTAATTTTCTTTTAGAGTTTGGATAATCTGATGAACATGGCTAAGGTAAACATAAGATCATTTTAAATTGGTAATTATGTTTTCATATTTCCTCTTATAGCTTTAGAAATATTTGCCAGGTCAAAGTCAAATTGGCTATATTAACGGCCCCCAAAGCTAGCCTATATGGTTTGTATTTACTATAATATATCGGGCCAACATTTAAGACTTATCAAATTTGATAACCAAATACAATTTTGTCTACAATTAATTTTTGTCTGAATTATATATACACTTACTCTATGGTATTAGGAACGCAAAATTCATTGCCGCAATTACAAAAGTACGCCATCTATATCTTGAGCAAGCTCTATCCAGTCGACCACATTACACCCTATCTCTTTCAGGTTCGTTATAATGTTAACCTTCCATCTGCTTCGAGTTCCTCACAATGGTCTTTTCTCATTGGGTTTACCAGTCAGTACCCTGAACATGTGACGAATAGTTCAGGCATCAGCGCGCAACCAGAGCCGACCAAGCAGGCAAGCTAAGCGGAGCGACCGTTGGTTCCTTTTTATTTCACGCGCGGTCACATCGAACACGTTTCCGTGGACACAAAAGTTGAGCTGGTCCACACGCTTGTATGCACGACCAAACAAACGTTGCAGCCTCTAATACTGGTGGCGCTAACTAACTTACTAACTAACAAACTAAACAATGGAACAATCTGCTTCTCTGCTCCTGTGACGGGTCAACAGACATGCACGATTCTGAAGTGTCATATGTGGTCTGGGATCTGCCTTCTAGAGGTAGCAATCATGTCTCATCAGTACAAAAAGGTCTCAACGAATATAATAAAGAGATATATTTAAAACAATTTTCTTAAAAATTCACTACGTGGAGGAGTTACGTTGAATATTTTAATTTAAAGAATCACAAATTGATGACAAATTGACGTATTTATTTTTTGTAGGAACATTGATACAAGTGTTTAATAATATGTAAATAAATTATTAGAGCCCCATTATAAATGAACTAGAATTAACGAATTGAATTGTGGGGTTACACTTGTTCTAATAATCTGTAATAGCATTAATTTTTGTTTTTACAAATATACTTTCGCAAACAGCTTCAATCTCTCGAAATCTTGAATTTTTCTGTGGCGGTGAAGAGTCAACTAGTGAGTGTTTTTGTAAATGATATGTAAACAAGTAGATTCATGTGATATTAAACCTCCAAAAGATTAAGTTGTACTCCTTTTCTTTTAATTATCTATAATCCATTGGTATTGGTAAACATTGCCATTGCAACTGATATTTTGGTTCAGGTTTCCCGCCCAGGCTATAAATATAGTTTGCAGTAACCAGGGCAGCCCAACGAATAGCACGGGCCAAAACCCGCTGCTAGGGGATGTTGCTATATGCATAAATATTATGCTGTGGACTCTCAATTGTCACATTTCTTTTTGTTGTATTCACTTTATACCCTTGCATTTAGTTTGATCCTATTAATAAACAGGTGTAAATTGACCAAATTAGTTTATTCTTCCTCTTAAGTCCACAACCAGAAGATTGGTTTTATGTGATTTCTATAAATCTGTAGATAGGAATGCACATCCCTTAGGCTGGTTAGTGCTTTCTGCACCATCTGGTATGGATCCTATCTATATACAAGGGGAGTTCAGAAATTGTTGTGGTACTTCGTTGCTTACACGCTGAACTTCTTTTAGTGCGCGCGAAAGAGTCTACACATTTTGATGTAAAAGTATTTTCATATATTTTTCAGAATTATTTTACATGCCATATTTGGCATGGAACCGACAGATTTACTTCCCCTTCGAAGAAAGTTGCTCTATAGATTATTATTTCTCAAAGAAAGTCCATAAACCTCAGCTGGGTTTGAAACCACAAACATCGGGTCCTGAGACGAGTACTTTACCCGAAGATCACTGAGGTGTCAAATTTAACAACAAAAACTTATTTATTTTAACTTACCTATTTTAAAGTATGTCTACAATTAAGTTTACAGGATTTTTTATTTAACAAATACAATTTAGAACAATGTTTTTAATTTATAAAATTTCGACATCACCGGGGTTCAAACCCAAGTGTTTCAAAATTCATCTTTTGAAGTGGAGCCGCTCAGTGATACTAATCATGTGTGAGGTCTAACACCAATATTTAATTAAGCATGATGCTGAAATAGCAAACACAAAATCCGCAGAGTGTAAGTATGTTATTGTAATTGCGTCAGTGAGGAGTTTTTTCTTCCTGTGTCACGTAGTGTCAACAATGTACTACGTACTGCATTGCACGGTTGTGCTTTCACTCAACACCATTTCAGTTAAAGGTGTGAAAATGTCATTAGTTGTTGTTAAATTCCTTTTGTGCCGAGCTAATTGACATAAGCTAACACAATTATGTGGCTTTGTCACTTTTTTAGTAATCGACAACGTGTCATGATCTACGGTGGAATTTGGACTTCCCATGGCCTACCTGAGAGTGTGATTGTATTTTGAGATCATCGCAATGAGCTTCATTTAATTAACATGGAGTGGTAAAAAAACTATATAAAATGTAATGTTAGAAAAAATCTGTTTCGTATCTCCTCTCTCTTTCTCGGCTCATTACGCATGCGCCTATCCCTCGTCTGGCACCCATCCTTTTGAGCGCTCTAACCTTGAGACGTGATTGTTGAACTAATTTATTTCCCCTTCCTTGTTTGGTCTCAATCGGGGGTTTATTTAATATGTTGTACGAGACTTAATTTAATACAGAACGTCTTACAATTTACTGCTAGTGGGTTAGTAACTTATTTTCTACGTCCATACTACAGCTGATCAACAGAGCCGAGCCAGGACGCTATGGCATCGATGGAACTACAGCTCAGGTTCGCTTGAGGTAGCGTCCCGCCACACCGAGTTTATCAACATCAATCTGTAAACTATCGGCGCACTTCAAGTACACACACTATCCTATCGTCGGGACTAGAATGGTATAATTCCTGCAGGAATAACTGTCTATTTGCAGTCAGCGAATGTGCTGACTTTATTGTTATCTTTTTGTCAAGCCCTAGTCTACGTTTGGTTTGTATTTGGTGTACGCTTTAGCGTATTACTTATATAGAGAAATTTAATTTATATTTTGGTGAGCTAGTCTATGATTATTGTCAGGCCTGCAAATTTACAGCTTGTAGCGAGATTGTTTCCTCTGAGTCAATCGCTTGTGTTATTGGTGTCTATTTATTGTGGGCTTAGTTTAATTGGTTTGCCTTCTGATACTACATGAGTCAGCTAGGGCTAGTTAGTTCTGTGAGCTAATAACGTACTATGGAAACATAATTTACTTGTATTACAATTCATAATATGCAGCTTATCCGTTCCTTTGAGAATTGTTTGGTTACATTAAGAAGTATTAGCTGTTGTTAATGAGGCTTAGTCGCTCATTAGCGTTAGATTTATAATGAGGCTACGCTCTCCGTATGATTGCTGAGGGAACGTCAGCATACTGTAATCGGGAGTTGCTATTTGTAGTTAATGACCTAATTGGATCTATCGGCCCTCTTAATGGCCTTCTTTGCCCTATGTTGTCTAGTCTTCTACTTTTGACTCTACATGACATGGAATGTCCACACGAGACCTTAACACCTCGCAGACTTGTTTGTATTTGTTATCCTTTAGACGGGTTCCTTAAGCCTAAAGCTTGTTAATGTTAGACTTCAAATGTACACCTTTATAATAAAATTTGATCGTGAGTGCAGTTATGTCAACCATGGCTGTAACTGCGATGTCCTAATTGGGGCTTATTAGTCCCAAAATACTGTGACATGGTTTTTACCTCCTTATTATGGCCTTGACGATCATGCTTTATATGTTTTCGTATCAAAAGGGACTAAATTACCTGTTAGTTAAAATGCTCTAGTCCCAGTGTCTTAGATGTATTTAGGTAATTAAGAGTAGTATGAGCTAACGTGCATACCTAAGTGCACAACCTTAGTATATCACACAGGCTGTGGGTTTTAGTCTTTTATAAAGTAAGCTCAGTCATCTTCCTTTATGATCCCTGTTTACTGGTCAATTCCTTGCAGACAAGAAGTTGTATTGATTTATTTGATAATTATTGAATTACTAGAAGCTAATCACGGGTGCTGTTAATCAAGGGTATCTATCATTATCTCATAAATCTCTATTTAAAGGCCACTTTAAATTGGCCATAATGTTTGTAGCCTGCTGTATAATATCATAATATTCTCTAATTTAGTTACTGTGATTCTTAAATATATTTAATTAACAAGACAACGAAAACCAACTAAACAATCCATATGTATGCTTATGTGCTTTCCTTTGTTTCAATTTAATAAATTGCTGTAACCATTGAATTTCATCCTTTGTATTTATGCAACCCTCCTTAAACCATTATGGCGGGCTCACTTTGATATAAATTGAAATATATTTATATATATATATATATATATTTTTAATATAATATATTGATATATATATATATATATATCATATGAAATAAATTAAAATATATCCAGGCATACTTTGGGATGGATTTAAATATATGTGTATGTGTTTACAAAATATTAATGCCTTATATTTTAAAATTTTAAAATAAAATTACACCTTAAAGTGTATAAATATTAATAAAAATAAAAAACAGACACCTCTTTTCTGGAGTTTTTACCGAATGTGTTCTTAGACGAGGATGTTTAGAAATATGACCTTAACTTACTGCAAACAACCTTTTGTCCCCTCTAGCGTCTAAAGTAAAGATCCGACGCAGCTGCTTCTTTACTCTTTCAGGCTTCATTAGTTATTGAGTGAGGTTCCGTGTCAACCTCGAGTGCAGTGACCTTGTTCCCTTGTAGAGTGCGTCGTATGGAGATGGGGGATGCCCCGAGAGAAACCATCACAAATCACTAGCCAAAGATCACTGTATCTACGTCTAATTTGTACAAGTTGGCATCCTATATAGCATTCTAGCTAACCAGATCACTCAAAGTTAAATAAGAATTTTTCATTAAGTCGATTGGCCCTTTTCTTTGGCGTGGAAATGCAGAGCCATGCGAATAAACGGTTATCTTCAAGAATTTTAATTTTTTTTGTAATTTTCTTTTTGGAAAAGATTTGTTCAAGAATAGAAGCATGTTGATTAAGTTATACGTTTTATATACACACTTCCCCTATAATTTTAACACTGATCAAATATCGATAAAATTGACATTTTTCAATAGAGAACTGCCTGCTTGGTAAAACAAATTAAGAAAATGTAACAATTAATAAACATCGATACATTATCTTAGAAGGGGTGTTGAAAATATTAATATAAACATTTTACTTGTTCTCGAGGAAACTGATATTTCCAAACGTATGATTTTCCGCAAGGCCTGTCCGGTAGTTAGCTCCATCTACGTTTTCCGTGATCCATCTATTCTTGTTGGCGCAGAAGAATTCTTTGGTCGGTTGTGAAGCCACGCCACGCATTTTACCCTCCCTCCCACCATCCCACAAAATAGGTTTTAGTCTTGCACTCGACAGGGCCAAGGGCCTCAAGGTTATATTCTAGTTCTAGTTGTGCTATCACATATACTTAATATTAGCCTATATATAGGTAAATTATAATTTATAGGAAATCTACCAGCACTTACGCGGAAGTGAATTAGTAAACTTTTATGTTAAAAACACCTCAGAACACTCGGAAAAGAATCCAACCCTTAACTGCCTGTCTTTGGCAAACCAGACTTGACGAGACTGTCACAAAGCATGCAATCCTCCGCCTTCTACCGCTGCGGGGTTGTGTTTGATGATGTTTTGTGAGTTTTTTTATTCAAGTTGAAACTTACTCTTATTTTTAATGACTATATTACTGTAGATATATTTTGATGAAAACATATCACTGTATTCATTCTTATCAGTAGTGGCTTTATGGTTGTTGCAAGGTTGAACCAACCTGGCGGGACTGTACCTGTAAGCGTTCAATAGCCATTTTGCCATCTAAAGTGAGAAACATCTATCTAGTTAAGTTACATCATATGGACTTAACCTGACCACAACCACAAGCCAACCCTTTGTTATATATAGGTCCGTAAAATCTATATAATAAAGATTTGGAGTTCAGTGAAACCTCATTTACCTGAACTGCTCGTTTGTTCGCAAACAGTGTTTTATTTTAAAGGAATGACCTTATTATTACTTTCTCTCTATCTTATAGGTAGAGAAAGTATGGTGATCGTCAAAAAAATCGAACTCGAGTTTTGATGAATTTTGACGTTTCATGACTTCCTGAATCCGAAAAAGTGGTTTTTGAATTTCCGTCTGTCTGTCTGTCTGTCTGTACCTCCAACTAGAGCCTAAACTATTTTACCGATTGAGCTGAAACTTGGTATCTAGGGTTTTCATAGAGTTGCCCCGAGGGTTTTTGGAATTGGATATCTACCCCTAAAATTAAGGGTAGTTTACTGAAGGGAAAAAAGAGAAAAAGTCGATTTTCTCAAAATCGGCTCTAACGATTTTGATTAAATTTCATTTATGAACATTAATAAATATTCCAAACAAAATGGCTACCCTCAATATTTCGGCAAAATGGTTTTAAGGGCTCCGGTCTGATGCGTCAATTAACATTTTTTAAAATAGCTCCGAAACTATTTGAGATATGAAATTACTTAGCATTACAAATATGTATATATATTTATAATACAGATATTTTATCCGAAACATATTTTTATCAAATCAATAACTTTCAATCTATACGCAATTATATGAATTTTTTTAACTTTTTGGACATTAAAGTTTAAGTATTGCGACCGTAAAAAAAAACTAACCTGAAATTTTGATGGATGTCGACGTCTCATGACCCCCCCCCGAACCCTAAAAAATAGTCTTTGCAATGCCGTCTGTCTGTGTGTCTATAAAAACTTAAAATTAAGGGTAGTTTACTGAAGGGCGAAAAGAGAAAAATTTTGTTTTCTCAAAATCTGCTCAAACGATTTTGATTAAAATTCGTATCTAGGCGTTGATTAAGATTATAAATAAACTGGCTATTTTCATTTGCCTATGAAAATGATTCTTAGGGTACATTACAGAAGCGTTAATTTCCGTATCTCCACAACTATTGGAGAAACTAAACAAATTATCATTGCAAAATTGAAGGACTATTAGAAATAAAAAACTTTTATTTGACATATATTTTTATAAAAGCAGCAGTTTCTGAGATATTTGTAAATATATTAATACAATTTTGTGAGCTTTAGTTGTAAACATATACTACTTAAGTCTTAACGCAATAATTCTCCAATGCCATAGAGTAATTAAATATAAGTATCTAAAAAAGTATGTTATTTTTCTTTAAATCTCTTAGGAGAAATGTTTGCATAGCAATGATCTATCTCCATTTTAGACTAAATAGTCAATATTTACATTTTTTATTGGTCAAAATTTATAAATGAATAATTAAATATCAATACGATGACTTGAAGATCTGCAACACCTTATAAAATGTTAAAATTTTAACCAGAAATCGAAATTTTAATACGAAGTTTTGACCCTTATGGAAGACATTAAACTGTTTGAAATGCTCTTAGGTGGACAAAGATGCGCCTCTTTTCTCATTGATTATATATCATTGTATATTATTTTATGCGTGTTCTTATGTGGAGTGATGATGATACAATGTACATTATTCCGTTCAGAAATCTTACGAGTTTATAGAAAGAGAGAGAAAGTCTGTGCGGTGCGCCGTACAATTTTTACTTTCTCTCTATCTTACAGGTAGAGAAAGTATGGTGATCGTCAAAAAAATCGAAGTCGAGATTTTGATGAATTTTGACGTTTCATGAGTTCCTGAATCTGAAAAAGTGGTTTTTGAATTTCCGTCTGTCTGTCTGTCTGTCTGTCTGGGTGTCTGTACCTCCAACTAGAGCCTAAACTATTTTACCGATTGAGCTGAAACTTGATATCTTGGGTTTTCATAGGGTTGCCCCGAGGGGTTTTTGGAATTGGACATCTACCCCTAAAATTAAGGGTAGTTTACTGAAGGGAAAAAACAGAAAAAGTCGATTTTCTCAAAATCGGCTCTAACGATTTTGATTAAATTTCATTAATGAACATTAATAAATATTACAAACAAAATGGCTACTCTCAATATTTCGGCAAAATCGCTTTAAGGGCTCCGGTCTGATGCGTAAATTAACATTTTTTATAATAGCTCTGAAACTATTTGAGATATGAAATTACTTAGCATTACAAATATGTATATATATTTATAATACAAATATTTTATTCGAAACATATTTTTAAAAAATCAATAATTTTCAATCTATACGCAATTATATATATATTTTTAGCTTTTTGGACATTAAAGCTTAAGTATTGCGATCGTAAAAAAAACTAACCTGAAATGTTGATCGATTTCGACGTCTCATGACCCCCCGAACCCTAAAAAATAGTCTTTGCAATGCCGTCTGTCTGTGTGTCTATTAAAACTTAAAATTAAGGGTAGTTTAATGAAGAGCAAAAAGAGAAAAAGTCGATTTTCTCAAAATCGGCTCTAACGATTTTGATTAAATTTCATTTATTAACATTAATAAATATTACAAACAAAATGGCTACCCTCAATATTTCGGCAAAATGGCTTTAAGGGCTCCGGTCTGATGCGTCAATTAACATTTTTTTAAATAGCTCCGAAACTATTTGAGATATGAAATTACTTAGCATTACAAATATGTATATATATTTATAATACAGATATTTTATCCGAAACATATTTTTATCAAATCAATAACTTTCAATCTATACGCAATTATATGAATTTTTTAACTTTTTGGACATTAAAGTTTAAGTATTGCGACCGTAAAAAAAAACTAACCTGAAATTTTGATGGATGTCGACGTCTCATGACCCCCCCCCGAACCCTAAAAAATAGTCTTTGCAATGCCGTCTGTCTGTGTGTCTATAAAAACTTAAAATTAAGGGTAGTTTACTGAAGGGCGAAAAGAGAAAAATTTTGTTTTCTCAAAATCTGCTCAAACGATTTTGATTAAAATTCGTATCTAGGCGTTGATTAAGATTATAAATAAACTGGCTATTTTCATTTTCCTATGAAAATGATTCTTAGGGTACATTACAGAAGCGTTAATTTCCGTATCTCCACAACTATTGGAGAAACTAAACAAATTATCATTGCAAAATTGTAGGACTATTAGAAATAAAAAACTTTTATTTGTCATATATTTTTATAAAAGCAGCAGTTTCTGAGATATTTGCAAATATATTAATACAATTTTGTGAGCTTTAGTTGTAAACATATACTACTTAAGTCTTAACGCAATAATTCTCCAATGCCATAGAGTAATTAAATATAAGTATCTAAAAAAGTATGTTATTTTTCCTTAAATCTCTTAGGAGAAATGTTTGCATAGCAATGATCTATCTCCATTTTAGACTAAATAGTCAATATTTACATTTTTTATTGGTCAAAATGTATAAATGAATAATTAAATATCAATACGATGACTTGAAGATCTGCAACACCTTATAAAATGTTAAAATTTTAACCAGAAATCGAAATTTTAATACGAAGTGTTGACCCTTGTGGAAGACATTAAACTGTTTGAAATGCTCTTAGGTTGACAAAGATGCACCTCTTTTCTCATTGATTATATATTATTGTATATTATTTTATGCGTGTTCTTATGTGGAGTGGTGATGATACAATGTACATTATTCCGTTCAGAAATCTTACGAGTTTATAGAAAGAGAGAGAAAGTCTGTGCGGTGTGCCGTACCATTTATTTTTTCTTACTACCACCGCATCTTACGATTTGAGCTATACGCTTAACCAATAGACATAGAGATTTGAAATTTAATATTAAGGATACTTTCAAGAATTGGGCTATAAGTTTTTTTTAGGAGTTTTCAAATTTAATCCCATATTAGGGAGGGAGGGTCAGAAATGTGTTTGACTGGCTGATTCACTGATAACTGTATTTTATCAACCACATGGTCTGGAAATTTAAAATTTTGCTTGATAGGAAGGTAACGAGATCAACACATTTAACCAGGAAAATCTAAAATTGGGAAATTTCAAAATGTGGCTCAAGTAAATGGCAGGCTTATAATTTAAAAAAGCCTTTCAGATGAGTTAGAAAATTAAAATTTGGCAGAGAGGTAGAGATACAACTTAAAATTTTAAAATAAGAAATTTCAAAGAATGAATGGGATAAAAGGGGTTGGTGTGTTTAAAATTTCAAAAACTAATAGTAAAAATCTACTTCCTGGTGTGGTATAAAACTGATATTTGTCAGATAGGTGAAAAATACCACTAAAAAATAAATAATATGTTCCAAATATAGAAAATTTGTAATTGGGATTTTGGAAAATTGTTTGGGGAAGGGAGACGGAAGGCGTGAAGGTTTAACATAAAAAATACTTTTAGGTGTGGTGGAATATTCAAATTTGGCATAAAGGTAAAAGAACAATTAATTTACATAACCTAATTCATCTTAAAATACGAAAGTATAAGTTGTTTGGATGAATAACGAAAAAGGGGTTTACATATTCCAAATTAATAAAACAATTACTTTTCCATGTGGTATAAAATTTAAAATCATAAAGAAGTTATAAATAACATCCAGGTAGCCATTTAAGTCCTAAAATTACAAATGGAAAAAATATTGGCTAGGAGAGAGGAGGGTTGGGTAATTTTTTCTTAGGTAAAATGGAAGGAATCTCAACATGTAAGTCAATCGACATTCCCAAAGAGGCGAATGCAGTCTTAACATATTAAATTTCAAAATGTAAGTACGAGAAATCGAAGATCTTGAAATATACACACCTATTATAAAACACTACTTTTCTCTGTGGTGTTTAACCCCTTTTCAAACTTTTATTAAGTTTATATTTTTATTATATTTACTTTCCGCCTCATTTAGTATTTTTTCCCTTTCCATTATCACCCCTTTTATGATTTTTATATTTTGCATTATTATATACTTTTTATATAAAAATTTAATTGATTTAATTTTTACCTTTTTTGAGGTTCGAAATTTCTCTACCCAAAAATATTTTTCCAGGTCCAAACTGATACTTCATGGAAAAAGGTGTAAACTTTTTTTATGTTATAAAAAGGATATAAAGTGTAATAAGTGTCAAAAGTATAAATATGTAAAAGGAATAAAAAGGGTAAACGTGGAAAAAGGGTAAAAGAAGTAGGCCTAAATTACATAAAAGAGGTGGTTGAGCAAAAAGGGCTAAACGTGTTGTTAAAAGATCAAAAAGGTTTAAAAGGGCTATTAGTAAGAATGGTAAAAGGGTTAAACGAGATTAAAGGGGTACTTAAAAGTGGTAGAAATTCATGAAAATGAATTAAATTACTTTTACCACTTTCCCCATTTCTTCCTTTTAGCTCCATTTATCCTTCCTTCCCTTACTGTCCTTTCTTATAATACAGTTCTTTTTACCCTATTTACTTAAACTTTAAAAAAATTTTTAGTTTTAATCTTTACCCTTTTTGTACTTTATTTTTTACCTTTTTACTATTTTTTTAGCATTGAGCATAGGACCCACCCCCATGTTAACCTTCACAAGTAACTCGCCTTTTTGATTCATACTACCCGCTCCAAATAGTATAGAAAATAATAAAATCCCTACAATAGTACTCTTTTCTATTGTAGTTCTCGTAGTTTGGTACAATATAATAAACAATTCTGAATAATATAAAACAGAATATTATAGGATATTATTATCTCTACAAATAAAACTGTTCATGTACTTACCGAATGTATCTTCTGGGTAGAGCAACCACCAAGACGACCAACACCTATAGAATCCTAGTACGGGGATTTTGACCGAGCGAGCTATGATGTTCCAACAGCTGATGTCCACACCGATTTGATAAAATGCAACACTAAATTTTGAAATGGGCTGGACTAGAATTTTGCCTCAATTAGAGGAGATTGCTTACCTCCTTGTGGGGAAACGTGAACTATTCAAAATCAGGTGATCGAAGAAATGTTACTGGAAAGCCAGATGGAGCTTAACAAAATGGCTATGTGACATATCGAAAGCTTTTAAAATACGTCACCGATGTTGTCTTTTCACCTATCCTTGCTGTCCCTATCAACGAAAACCCATATATAGAGTATGTTACGTTATATAAAAAAAAGACTATTCACTTTGGACACTTGATGGAGGAGTGCTGTCTAGACCATGACATGTCAGGAATAAACTTTCATATTTAGGACTTAAACTATGGCGTTTATATTTTGGCACTCCTGAATAATTTAACTTTAAGTATCAGCCAAGCTAGGCGTCGTAATTTTTCTATTTGATTATGTTCAAAGCTGGATATTCATGCTTGTTCTTAATTGATTTACTTAGATATTTCCTAACAAATGGAGCGAATTTCAATAATCACATAACTACAATAATAGTAAAATAGTATCACAGTTTTCTGCAAAATATATGTTCCTTTTTAAAGAATCTTCCTAGAAAATTGGACTGTATTTGTAGAATATTTAACTCCTAAGACTGGATTATAAATCAGGCTCTTAGTACTTTCAATATTACACAATGTGTAGATTACTTTTATAAATATTTAATATTTCCTTCTGCAATACTAATAATCCTTTTAGATGATTATTTAATTTTCAGATTTATTAGGAAATATATCTATCTTTATATGAATAAATGTGAAAATTATTTAATTATTCAAAAAAAATAGTGATTTTATAGGATAATTATTATATTATCTGTCCCACAGAAGGATTATAGTTTAATGATGTTTGATGATCGTAGATAAGATTAAGTTTATTTGTTATTTAAACACAAAACTTCTAGATTTTTCTCATCATAAGTTTTATGGCACCAACATTTTGAAGATAAAATACAGACAAGCTTATTTTAAGGCAAAGCTAAAATAATCGAAGGGTATAATTTAAATGAATACCTTCACATTTAAATAATATTTTCAAGTCATAGCAACTATGTCTTAACTCACAAAATTAAAATCAAAAATAGTTTTTTGAAAGCAGGACATTTTGTTTAGCGAGAGCAATTTTAGATGGGAAAAACAATGTAGACATGTCTTTCAAGATGTTCTTATTGTGGAGGCTGGAATTTCAAGGAGGAATTCCAGATTCCAAAGTTGGGTTGGAATTCCCAAACAGTCTACAACAATCATCGTAGCAAGCCTCGCCTAAGATAATGCATTCCTAGGTTCGTTTAAGAGAATGGAATTTACCAGTATTTACATTGAAGTACCTCATGTTTTGCATAGTGACATACATAATCAATAGTTGACCGATATCTCTTGTAAGGTAAGGAAAGTTCACTTGAGATACACATAAGAACAGTATTAGCCCAGGGAGAGAGTATTCAATATAAGGTGGGTGCTGTTAATAGTACATTGTCTCAATAGTAGGATGAAGGTGGAAGTCTTCAATACAAGGTGGGTGCTCTTAATACGCACATTGTCTCAATAGTAGTAGTAGGATAAAGGTGTAAGTCTTCAATACAAGGTGGGTACTTTAAATACACACATTGTCTCAATAGTAGGATAGAGGTGAAAGTCTTCAATACAAGGTGGGTGCTTTAAATACGCACATTGTCTCAATAGTAGTAGTAGGATGAAGATGGAGGTCTTCAATACAAGGTGGCTGCTCTTAATACGCACATTGTCTCAATAGTAGTAGTAGGATGAAGGTGTAAGTCTTCAATACAAGGTGGCTGCTTTAAATACTCACATTGTCTCAATAGTAGGATAGAGGTGAAAGTCTTCAATTCAAGGTGGGTGCTTTAAATACTCACATTGTCTCAATAGTAGGATAGAGGTGAAAGTCTTCAATACAAGATGGGTGCTTTTAATATGCACATTGTCTCAATAGTAGGATAAAGGTGAAAGTCTTAAAATAAAATCTGGGTGCTTTTAAGACACCCGCCTCTGTAAGCGAGGAACTACCGTGCAGACACTCAGTTTTAACGCAATATTTACTAATTTATACGTTATTTAAAAGTATAGGTCACGTAAAAATGAAGACAAATGATTCAAACAGGGTGGTTTTCATTTATTTCCCCATTTTTTTTAGTTTTATTAATAGTGAATATGTGATATTTGCTAATTTTCAAAGTGTCTTTAAGCAGATATTTGCGTAGCTGGGCTATTATAAATAATAAAAAAGGTCCCTAGATTTAACCTTCCTCTAAATGATACAGTTTTTTTAATAGTCTCACAACAGAACATTTTAAGACTTATATTTTGTAGTTTAGGAGTATCATAGCTGTTATTTTTCTACTGGACAATGTCGCCACCAAGCCATTCACTTGGTCAGAAAGAGGCGAAGAAGAAAGAATGATAAGCATTTCCACCTCTTTGGTGCGCATGCGCTCTTTAGTTTACATTTATACATTCACCATTTGTTTTAACACAGCCTGGAACAAAAATTGTTGACGTCACAAGAATAGCCAGCTCACCTTGTTTGCAACGTAGTGAACCCAGCGTAAAAGCTAATATTTTAATAGGAATTAAGCACTTTATATATATAATATTGTGTTTCAAGTCAATTTTACTTCAAGTATATCTTTGTTTATCTCTAGTTTTATTTTTATTTTTCAGCACCCCGTCTTGATACCTGTTCAGGTTGCACGACTATGTGCTAATTATGCGAGTCAACTAGGGATGACAAAGGCTTAATTTAGAGGAAGTGTACCTGCGTTTGCGCAGAGGAAGACCATATTATAATAAATTATATAAAACCATATTACAATAACCACCCTCATTAAATCATCATTGAATACATTGATTTTTATATAAATATTCGTTTATTAGTAGTTTACTAATTACTGATTTATCTAAGAATAATACTTTTGAAATAGAACTAATGATTTTGCTCAAAACTAGTATCGGGGGCTATTTAACATTACCAATTATTTATCCTTATTTTTCGAAAATAAATTATTTTAAGTGTAAGTAGTATATTTACAATGAATTATAAAAAAAATATTACATATTTCTAACTGACCTTGAATATTGATTTCAAAAGTATCCGGGAATAGTTTTTATTTATAAATAAGAGCACTTTTTAATTTTTAACATTTACTTATAGCCTTAGGATAGTTTACAAATAGCTTATATTAGAACATTTGATATTTGTTAAATATTTTAATAAGTTGGTTTTAAATTGTTAAATAAATTGTTTTTATTGTGATTAAGAGAATAATGTGTTCATTTTTATGAGAAAAACTAACTTAAGGGCAGGTTACTAAAAATAATTTTTTGAAAATTTTCTTCCAAGCTATAATACATAATGTGAGAAATTTTGTTCGATTGTGCTGGAGTAACATTAATTTTAAACCCCATACGGCCATGATACATTAGAAATGTTGCTGACTGCTGGCATAAGTGATTTGCCTGTGCGTGTATAGGCTAAAGTATATTCAAAACGTTAGGAAGAACAATATCTTACAGCTAAAACTTTAATAAAACTAATATTATGATGTATTTATTAGTGAAGTCAGGGAATCCGTAGCTGTCACTTTTGATAGATAATGTCAATACCAATGAAATAATAATAATAATATATTTTTTAATGTTGACCGCAAAATATATGTTTCTATTTCTAAATTGTTCTTCCTACCAAATCAAGTTTATGTAGGTTTTTATAGTTAAAAAAGTATATACATTATATGTTTATATTCTATTACTAAAATTAATAGTATAAACTACCTTCCAAATTTTGTGACTAGGATAATTTATTTGTTTTCTTTCGTATTAGTGTAATTCAAAATAGAAACTTATATATACATATAGAAACATTCTAAATTTGTGTTTACATTCGATTACTTGTGTTTGTTTGTTTCCAATAAATTCAAAAATAATTTATCGGATCGAGATGGGACCAATAGCTACAGAGATGGGACTAATTCCCAGGTGTGTGATAACGCTCTTATGCCTCACCACCGCACATAGAGGATATATAAGATACCTTAATATACCATTTGTCGTGAGACCTGTAACCCATAATAGGAAACTACCTCTACCAAAGCCTCCAAAATATGCAATGCTTAGAGATGATGAACAAGAATAAGAGCCTTTATAGTATGGTGATGATGATGATGATGATGATGATGATGATGATGATGATGATGATGATGATGTAAGGCTTGATCCAACTCTCGAAGTTTCTTGTTCATCTTCTGAACCACATTTACTTACTAAAGGAGTCCTTAGTATCCTTTTTCAAGAATTGAACCTATCTAAAAGGTAATTAGAATATTAAGGCTCTAGATTAAAAGCTGGAATCTCCTCCATAAAGGAACAAAATTATGTGTTCTTAGAGAGAGGCTTAGTAAATTTAAGGATTTATTTTAACTTTAAGATGAACTTGATTTTGCAATTATGTTTATTCTGTTTGGAATCACTTGGCTACAAATAAAAACAGATCAGTGGCGTTTATTTATTCTTCTAAAGTTAGATTGAAAGGTGTGCTTCTTCAAAATGTAAATAATTTTCAATTATATCCACTAACTCTATCTGCATGTATTATATACATGTATATATTATATTTCAATTTAAATTCCCTTTATTATAGTGATGGCCAACAGTCGTAAGACCTTTAACAGGCCAGCACTGAAAAGTACACAAATACCTTACAAATAAATATAATTACACGAGAAAATAAGATGAACAATTATAGATAAATAATAAAATATTACACTGATGAATGGTTACAAAAAATTAGTAAATAATAATGATAAGAATAAAAAATATCAATAACAAATAATTAACTAGTAGTAAAGAATATATATTTTAAAATCAGTAACAACACGCAATAAATAAATCAGAATAAAGAAAATTTAAATATTATAGGCAGAGCCTCTACATGGTAAATTATTGATATGGGAATTCTTTAAATAACTCTCTGAGTTTAGCTTTTCTTTTGTGATAGAAATGGAATTCAACAAATCTAGAATTGGCGCTATGGTTACAACGTCCTATAGGGCTCACCTTATAAGAGCTATTAAGAAATATTAGTTTTGGATTCCGAGAGGCCTGAAAAGGGAATTATGCACCTACATGGTCAAGGGAAAATTGACAGGAAATGTTGTTATTGAAAATATTAAAAACAAAAAGGGCATCACAATAGATTCTATGTGAGAAGAGAGTTTGAAGCCCTAAGAGGTTTCAAATTCCGTCATAATCATAATGCATACAGTTAGAAAGGAATTTATCATAGCACCCAGTGATAAGTTTTCTTTGAACGTTGTCCAACTTGAAAGAGTCAGTTAAGGTAATGGGATTCCAAGCAACACTTCCATATTCTAACTTATATCTAACCAGGGCGTAGTACAGACATAAATAACAGTCAACTTTCTTAATAGATGAAGTAATAAATTTTATAATTCCAATTAGTTTCTATGATTGGTAGATTACATGGTCAACATAATAGTGGAAGTAAAGTTTTTTATCCATGACAACACCAAGATCATTAATATAAAGATTGCGTACTATGTTATCATATATAATATTTATTATATATTAATATTATATAGATATATAAAAATATTTTTATATATTATATAGATATCTAATAAATATTACATATATAATATATTTATAATGTAATTATGATAAATATATTATATACTATATATTAAATATGTAATATATTTATAATGTATATATATTTTTTATTAATATAAATATTATTAAAATGTATATAATATATATTAGATATAAAATGTTATATATTATATAAAATATTATATATTTATGTATGTAATATATCACATATATGATATATCACATATAATATATGATATATCATATATAATATATGATGTATTATTATTATTATTATTTTTATTATTATTATTATTATTATTATTATTAATATTATTAGCACCGCGTCTTACTACCCGTTCGGGTTATACGCACTTACGCTAATGTGTGATGGTAGGGTGATTGTGAGATGAAATGGAGGACCTACAGTTTAACGTGGAATCCGAACCACGGTGGAGGCCTGGCATTCCTCACATTCACAATTTGTGATTAATACACGTCTTGTCAGAGGTGAAGGAAGGGTTTGGCAATCAGATAAATCTGTGCCGGGACTGAGGATTGAACCCCAGACCCTCAGCACAGAAGTCTGATAATAGATATCATATATATCATGTATTATATATGATATTATATGTATTATATATAATATATATAATGCTTTATATATTATATATAATATAATAATATAAGAATTTAATATATATTATATTACATGTATTATATATATATATATGTATACAATAATTATCAAAATGAATAATACAAATGGAATATCTGTGGTGACTAGTAAATTGCACTTTTTTCCTTGGAATAGAACCTAGTTTCACGAAAAACTGCTGTTTATATTAGTTCATAGACTAACAGAGGCCGGATATAGCATTACATCCAGAAACAATTACCAAAGTGAGCATGACTAACCCCAAGTAGAGGAATTTTGGTCGAATCCCCACTTGTTGATCCAGCCTGGTCGTATGAAAAACTTTGTCAGAGCAATGGATGGAGGTGGATTTGGATTTAAATACTAAATAAATTCTCAAGAGTCAGTGATATAAATATTAAAGAGGGTATCTTTGTAAGACCTTAAAAATGAGAAATGATTCAAGATGAGTACTTTGATGGTCATTTTAATCAAGGTGCTAAAGGTGGCATGAAAGTGTTTCAAGGGTATTTGCCAGAATTTCTTGGGAAACATAAGACAAACCACTACAAAGAAGTACAGTACCTTATCTCATTTGGTAGCTTGTTTGACTAGTGAGATAAGGGTACCGGATTCAATTCCCGCCATGGCCAATCAATTTATCTTTTGTGTAATGCGGATTCACCCTTTAACAGTGATGAATTAACTGGTAGGCTGGATGTTGTGTCTGTTCTAGATTTAAGTTAGTTAGTAGGTCGTGTACTGATGTAACCAGTCGGTTCAGAAAGTTAAATACGTTACATACATTAAATAAATTAAAGGTAAATTAAATAACTTCAAAGAAATAGTGGATGATCTGTTTAAATTTTATATGACCATGGGATTTAACATGGCTTTTAAAGTACAATTCTTGGATTCACACCTGACTTTCTTTCAATAAAATCTTAATGTATTCATCGACAAACATGGAAAACGGTTTCATATCATTGGCATGAAAAAGTGGTATCAGGGCAAGTGTGGTCTAAGTATGATTGCTTAATAAAGCAGAAAATTGCAAATTCTTACCTTTTAGGTGAAATAGCGCTTTACTTTATTTGTATTGTAAATAATACTGTAACTTTATAGTGGGAATTACTCAAAATCCATACGTGATGGACCAATACTAAAAAAATATTTAATTCAGTAATAACAAATAGTATTATATTCATCTATTTCCGCTTTTGGGACAAATTAAGGAAGATTTTCCTGAGCATTATAATGTGCCATTATGTTTTAAATAATCTGTAAATAGATTAGTATATTTACCAGTATTAATTTTTATTTTTGTGCAAAGCATATTACTTGTCCTTGATATTCATTTTTAATTTTATCACCACGCTATACTAACCGTTAGAGTTATACGAATATGTATTAATTATCCTAACGTGTTAAGAATAAGGAAGGTTTCATTTAGTGGAAGTATACCCACACTTGCATGGAGGAAAATAGACAAGTATACCATTTAGAAAACTTCAGTACATCTTACCTTGATTTGAACCCCAACATCCCCATCATCGCCTGGCCAGTCCATTGTGAGGGAGACTAGTTAGACCATGTGGTCACTAAAGTTGGTTACATCATACATTCATGAGGTAAGGATTAGGAAGAATAAGATAAATGAAATATTTACTTATTCACACGAAAGAAAGGTGGGAAGCTATTTTATAAATAAACACCAGAGTAAAGCTAGAATTTAAATCCTGAACTACTTATAGATAGAAAAAGCAGGTGAAAAAAACTTGACATTTCTTTCATATTCCCACCGATATGTGTAAAAAATATATTTTACTTATTTAATTAATTTATATTAAAAAGTGATAAATTTAAAAATATCCTTTCTATTTAAATACAGAAAGCTATAAAAAAAATCCTCACCTAACATAATGTGGAGAAAGGAGTAAATTTTCTCGGTTTTCCTTAAAGTTCAACTTTTCTTCTCCCTTATCTCTATTTTGTAAATATGGTGATAGCTTGGAAGGGTAGTTTGACATGAAACACGCACTGTATTAAAATACAACGGTGACATGTTGTGAAAACTAAACATGAAAATATTTACCATGTTTCTTACAATAATTTAAAAGTTACTTCCATCCGCATTCACTGAGTCATCCTGTCCGGTGATTATGTCAGGCTTTTCAGTACGAAATGAAGTTAAAAAAAGTTATAACAGAATAATTAGTTCAGTGTTGTTCCAAGACTATTTTTTCCTCCGAAACTTCTTCTATTTACTAGCGTCTTCTGTTTTCAGTCACATTTTCCTTACGGCAATATTATACCCATCAACCTCTTTTCAATTTGGCCTCTACTCCCCTAAAATATGTTTCGAAAGTTGAAATTTTAAGCCTGAGGCTTTAAATATATCGTTAATTAAAACTTGGTATTTTGTTAAAATTAGAGGAAATTATTATTTTATAAGGTTTATCAATTTTAATATCTTTGTCGCGATTCTCCTTCCACGCGAACCTCCTGATGATGTTGTTAATTAAATAATGTATATATTAATACATATTACAAGTTTTATTTGCACATATTAAGATGCTACATTCAAGAAATTGCCCCAATAACACTCGCGTTTCTTCATCGTGTCTTTCTCTCAGAACACCTCGTTAACAAGTCTTGCAAATTATTCATACCCCCCACCAGTTTCATGGCTATAACATTAATTTTGATACTGAGAGCTGCTGAACTCTTGCGAGCACAAGCAAAACTACCTTTTAAAAAGAAATCAAAACAAATACAGTTTGCAAATGAAAAATATTGCTCTCTTTCTCGCACTCACACTGCGAGGTTTTTTTCTTTAATAATTACTAGAGCTAGAAACAAGCAAACCAAATGTTCCTAACCCGTAGCCTGCTCGCACGTGTACGGAAATGAATACACAACAGTACAGTGCGACTAATAGATTTGACACAAACTTAATTTAATTACACCAAAAGCTATGCAACAAAGCAGGATCATTACAGTACTCCCCTACTTTCTGAGTTATTTTTAGAAGAAAAATAAGTCAGGAAGTAATTCGGTCAGCTTGTTTTTACATTGAGCCCTTTGCACATATTATGACACCACTAAAGCTTATATATTTAATAAAAACTAGAAAACCAATGTATTGATTACATAGAGTAGCGGCAGGCATCAATCATCTGATATAATTTAAATGTTTATCATTTACTTCAAAATCTCTCACTTAACAGTTCTAATAATGTTCATTTTGCTTTGCCATTTCCTTTTCTGATTTTAATGTTCTATGGCAGAAAGGTTTTAGAGTCTCACTTTAATTGATGTAATACACTAGACTAGTGATACAAAAGAGAATTATTGTTTAGAGTTCATGTACACTATTTTCACATGATAATATAATATAATAAACAACATAAAAAAAACATACACATTGCACTGCACATAATTAGCATGAAACTCTTGACAAAACACAAAATATAATATCTTTGACATTTCAGACTAAATTGGTAGTTCTCTTGAATAGCATTCAAAATATACACTATCCATATTTCGGTAGAATTATACCCTAAGTTAAATTCACATTACAAGAAGATCTTAAAAGATTTTTCTTATACACACTAAGTTTAAACACCTTTTAAGTTCTACTTACTTCATTAAATGTTATAAAGAATTCCCTTACTACAATGAACCCATCAATCAATTAATTAAAATAATTAAATGTAACAAACAAAATATATATAACTACTGCTCTTCTGTTGATCTGTCCCTCGGTGATTGTCCAGCATCCGTTGATGAAATACTTCGCTGCTATCCACAATGACATTAATTAATTAAAATACTGAAATGTGACACAAACATTTTATTCATCCCCTTCTATTCTGTTGATCTGTTCCACGGCGATGGTCCAGCATCCGCTGCTCTGTTGCCTCACTGCTGTTATCAATAACATTAATTGATTAAATAATGAAATAATACCATGTAGCAAAACATATCTACGCTATTCAGTCGACCTGTCCCTCGGTGATTCGCCAACATCCGTTGATGAAATACTTCGCTGCTATCCTGCATTGTTGATGAAGTACCTACAGGAACGCCTTTGTGTGTCACAGCTGCTCCATTGCTGCATCTGCCCCGCTGCTGCATCTGCCCTTGAATTGGTTGGTAGCACCTATTAATTCCCCGTGTTCTCCGCGAGTATTTTATCAAGCCGTCGGTGAGCACCTTTTAAATTCCCGAGTTTACCGTGAGTGTTTTTTATCAAGCCGTCGGTGAGCACCTTTTAAATTCCCGAGTTTACCGTGAGTGTTTTTTATCAAGCCGTCGGTGAGCACCTCTTAAATTCCCGAGTTTACCGTGAGTGTTTTTTATCAAGCCGTCGGTGAGCACCTCTTAAATTCCCGAGTTTACCGTGAGTGTTTTTTATCGTGCCCCGCGATTGGGAAAGCCATTTGTCGCGATTCTCCTTCCACGCGAACCTCCTGATGATGTTGTTAATTAAATAATGTATATATTAATACATATTACAAGTTTTATTTGCACATATTAAGATGCTACATTCAAGAAATTGCCCCAATAACACTCGCGTTTCTTCATCGTGTCTTTCTCTCAGAACACCTCGTTAACAAGTCTTGCAAATTATTCATACCCCCCACCAGTTTCATGGCTATAACATTAATTTTGATACTGAGAGCTGCTGAACTCTTGCGAGCACAAGCAAAACTACCTTTTAAAAAGAAATCAAAACAAATACAGTTTGCAAATGAAAAATATTGCTCTCTTTCTCGCACTCACACTGCGAGGTTTTTTTCTTTAATAATTACTAGAGCTAGAAACAAGCAAACCAAATGTTCCTAACCCGTAGCCTGCTCGCACGTGTACGGAAATGAATACACAACAGTACAGTGCGACTAATAGATTTGACACAAACTTAATTTAATTACACCAAAAGCTATGCAACAAAGCAGGATCATTACATCTAATTATAGTAACTATTCAAAAGGTTGGTAAGTACATACCTATACAGCTAATAGGGGAAGGCCTACATGTATTACACCTTTATTTGAAGACCTAATATTTACTATAGATAATACTATTTATTATTTTAAAGCAATATATGTCCTTGACTAGTATTCTTTTACTACCACACCTTACTAACAATTCAGGTTATACGCATATAATGTACTATTTACGATAATTATTTAAGAATAAGAAGGGTTGGATATAGAGTAAGTGTACCCGCTTTGGCGTGAAGGGATAGTGGAAAACCATTTAGGAAAAATCACCCACACTGAACCCGACTAAGATTCAAACCACTATCTCTCTGTCATCGGTGGTCTAGTATATTGCTTGAGTGATGCCTTAGACCATGCAGCCCCAAAGCAGGCAACTGGAAATTTAAAATTTACTAGAATATAATAATATACTAATACTGCTAAAACATTTTGTCACTCTGACAAGTAATGGCGTAATGAACCATTTGCAAGGAATCTGATGTTTTCAATAGCTCCAGAATGCTTACTAATCATACACATGCTTTTAAATATATAAAGTTTTAATGAGAGTCACGTAATTTTTCAATAGTTTTCGATAATATTATTAATAAAGTTATTTCTTAACCAGTAAATCAAAGGCTGTGTTTATTTAATAATACACTTAGATAGCTTATAATTTAATAAATGTCCTTAGCATTAGGGTTTTTTAATAAAACATTTATTTTGAAGAGTTTCCATCGAATTTATAGGGATAGAGTTCGGCCAGACTGACAAGCGTGTGAGCGAGCGCGTAAGCGAATGGGTGGCCAGACTGGCGAGCGAGCGCGTGATTAGCTGATACCTCTCGTTATTTGTTGACGAGGAGGCTCCAAATCTTGGCTGAGTGAACTGAGGGTGTTTTAATAAGTGATTTATTGTTGTGGTTTTCTCCTCCTCTCTCCACGCTAATGGTGATTCTTATTTGTAAAGGCCTACATTGATAATATTGACATATTTTAACATATCAGTTATATATATATATTAAATATATACATATAAGTATGCTTTATGATCTTAACAATTAAATTAGGCCGTTGATAGCAAGTGTGCTAAAAATAAGAATTGAATAGTCAAACGGTGACCTGGTGGTCTAGGGGTGAGGTTTCTGACTTCTGTGCTGAGGGTCCGGGGTTCAATCCTCAGTCTCGGCACAGATTTATCTGATTGCCAAACCCTTCCTTCACCTCTGACAAGAAGTGTATTAATCACAACTTGTGAATGTGAGCAATGCCAGGCCTCCACCGGGTTCGGATTCCACGTCAAACTGTAGGTTCTCCATTTCATCTCACAATCACCCTACCATTGCACATTAGCGTAAGTGCGTAAAAGCCGAACGGTTAGTAAGACGCGGTGCTAATAATAATAATAATAATAATAAATAATAATAATAATAAATAGTCAAAGCTATTATTTATGCTTTTAGTGAGGATTACTCCATCTAGATATCATATTCTGAAAATTGAAAATTGACACCTGGAAATGGGAATTGAACCCGGGACCTTTGACTTAATACACCAATGCTCTTATCACTGAGCTATCCAAGTGTCATTTTTCAAATTTCAGAATATGATATCTAGATGGAGTAATCCTCACTAAAAGTATAAATAATAGCTTTGGCTACTTAATTCATAGTATGAAATCCCGTACAATTATAATAATTGTACAAATGGCATCAATAAGCCAACTACTGAGTCGAAGATGGCTGCGTTATCTGATAGATAGCTCGTGATATTAATATAATCATATACTTATAGCCGACGATTTCCACACTACATCGCAGGCTCTGCCTTAAAATATGAGTGAAGAATGACCCTGGGCACGGGACGAATCCTGAATAGCTCAGTGCTCAGTGGTTAGAGCACTTAATGAACCAACATATAATAATATTGCCTAGCGCCTGTAAACTAGATTGTATCGGGTCGAGCGCGCACGCTTGAAAAATAGAACCAGTTCTATCTTTCAAGCGTTCGCGCTCAGTCGCTCACTCTGTCTGACTGCCCCCTTAGTCTTGATTAAGAATTGTCTAGGGCAGTGGTTCCCAAACTGTGGTTCGCGAAACCCCCTGAGGGTTCGCAAAATCTTCCAAGGGGTTCACCAAAAATAAATAATCCAGAATTGTTGATCAAATGATTGAATACATCACTCTCTTGTTTGACTGGATTACCAAATACTGATAAAGGTTGGGTAAGTGTTAGAATTTCGGTCGGGTGTGTTGAGCGTACTTGTGCCTAAAAGTTTTTCCACTATCCCTCCACAAAAATGTTGATACACTTTCTATATAATTATTCCTTCCTAATAACAACTCCACCATCGATTTATGATTACACCCGATTAAGTACTAAGACGCGTCGAAACAAGAAATTAAATTAAAATATTATTAATCATCCACTGTAGTGAATAGCAGTTTTTACATGTCTGGGAATTCCACATTCCTGATATTTTTTTAATAAAGCTAGAGAGAGCTAGTGAAATTTAAAATAGAAACCTATTTGCTGCAATCTAATTCTTTGGATATAAAAAAAGACCAGTCAAATCCATCCTGTTGCTTACTTCTCGGCCAAAAGGTAATGTTTGTTCAGGCGTTCTATTTACTAAAAAGGAAGGTACCTCTCTCTCCCTTCCCCCTCCCCTTACTCTTGTTGGTTGGATAGTGAGTGATGTGTCCCCTCAACACCCGAAAAAGTGCGATTCATAGCTGGCCTGTCCCCCTACCCTCTAACCACCCTTCGTTCACTCGCATGTAACTGGATCGGAAATCGTTAAAACTGGCTGCTGGTTTCAGGGCCCAGAGCCCTAGTTTCCAGGCAGGCGGGTTTTGTTGGGGGGGGGGGGGAGGGGAGGAGTTTAGAAGCGTCAGCTGTTCCCTTGCATCGCTGACTTCATCCGCACTTCCATTCGGTAGTCTGACTCTCTCTGCATCATTTCACCGGCTCCAGAGGATGGATGCTGCTGCATTATTTATTATATCTCTTCATGACTTGGACGCACATTTAATAACAGAGAAATGCTTTGCTGACATCATGGTTGGGGGGCCGGGGGAGAAGGAGAGGTTACTCAACTATGAACAGATAGTTTTGACTTATACTTATTATATATTTTTTGTAAATATTTCTGATTTACACGTAATATTTCAAAATTATATCTTATCAAAATTTCTGTTGAGATTTTGGAGTTAAACTTGCTAGAAAATTTGTTTTTAAGTTTTCTGAATATTTGAGAGTAATGGTTCGTATTAATATAAACAAATCTTCTTTCAAAATTCTTAGATATTTTGGTGTTTCTTAATGGTGCTATTAAAATTTCAAAATTAGAACACAGAGCTCGTAATCTCCCAAATGCTGAGCTAAAACTTACAAACAGTGGAAAGTATATTATCTAAACATACACAAAACTATTTAGCACACAATATTTTATGAGTAGTCTCAACTTTATTTTAAATTTTTATTCTTCTTCCCCTGTCTTAATATCCGTTAGAAAATCCAAATTTAACTATACAATAAAGGGTTGGGTGTAAGGACGGCATACTTTAGAAAAAATGTACCCGAATTTATGTGGAGGCAAAGTGAGAAAGCATTTATAAAATAGAATCCCAGGAGAAGCAAACGGGATTAAAGTCCCAAACATCCCATCAACAGTAAACCAGGTTACACGAAACAGAATTTTAGTCTAAGTAAACTTATTTAAATTAATATACTCTACAGCAGGAACACTACGATATCCAAAATTATTAATAAATGCTCATAAATAATTGAAATTAACTAGGATGACATGTACAAGTAACTTATTCATGCTATTGCAGTGAAAATTTGCAAATTAATTGCCGTGATTGCAAAAGTATGCCAACTATCTCTACTTTGAGCTAGTTATATTGAGAGTCCTTGTTATGTTATTCGTTACACCTTATCTTTCTCTTGAGATAGTTATATTGAGTCCTTGTCATATTATTCATTACACCCTATCTCCATCTTGAGCTAGTTATATTGAGTCTTGTCATGTTATTCCCTACACTCTATCTATATCTTGAGCTAATCTTCCTCTTTAAACCCTATCTCGTTTAGGTCCATTTTAATATTATCCTTAAATCTGCGCCTTCACTGGGTTTTCCAATTGCCTTAATCGTAGTTGTAGTCTCTTCAATTGATGACGCAGCTCCTGTCCACCATAAGATCAGAAATTTGATTACCCTAACAATGTCTATGAACATTTTTACAGGGTAGGAAACGCACCATTTTGTAGCCTACTTCACTCAAAAATATACATTCTTTAATTCATAAATAAAGAGGTATTTTCCGATGGCAAAACTTTTCGATATAACTATTTACAAACTGGTGTCCTCGAAAACAATCAATCAGACTGATCAAAATAGAACACACAGTATGATGAAATTTTTTAATGTTTAAGTATTTCACAGATATTTCTCACAATTGACAGGTGAATACAATATCTATATAACCACTGGTATGTGAAGATAAATTCCTTTTCACAACTGGCATGTGAGGACATGTTTTGTCTAACAACTGGCATGTGAAGCCACGTTATATCTCACCACTGGCATGAGAAGACAAGTTCTGTCTCACCACTATTATGTGAAGACAAGTTTTGTCTCACCACTGGCATGAGAAGACAAGTTCTTTCTCGTCACTGGCATGAGAATACAAGTTCTGTCTCACCATTGGCATGAGAAAACAAGTTCTGTCTCACCACAGGCATGTTAAGACAAGCATAGTCTCACCACTGGTGTGTCAAGATAAATTCTTTCTCATCACTGGCGTGAGAAGACAAGCATAGTCTCACCACTGGCATGTGAAGACAAGTTCCTTCTCACTACTGGCATGTTAAAATAAGTTCTGTCTAACCACTGGCATGTTAAGACAAGTTATGTCTCATTACTGGCATGTTAAGACAAGTTCTGTCTCATCATTGGCATGTTAAGACAATTTCCTTCTCACCACTGCCGTGTCAATACAAGTTCCTTCTCACCACTGGCATGCTAAGACAAGTTCTGTCCCACCCCTGGCATGTGAAGACAAGCAGTTGAAGCTAGCTCACTGTAGCAATTTGAATAATTTCTTAATTTGTCACCGAACCGAACATTTTCTGCCATAGAGAGGTCAGTCTGTAACCTCCTTAACTATCCAATTAAACAGAATGCCTAAATAGTAGCAAAAAAAATTACACAATCAGAGTGAGTCGTTTGAGTGAAACTTGTTCCAATCGTCTGAGAACAGACAACTGTTACTCAGCGCACGCAACTCACCTTGTTGCAGAAATAATTATCAGACGATCGTCCTCATGCCTTCATTTCATAAATCTAATTATATCTCAAAAATAAATAAGTAAATTCCAAAATATATAAATGAATAAATAAACAAATAAGTAAATAAATAAATATCCTAATGGTACTCTTTAAACGTGAACTCAAATTACTATAACATCAAGAAAAACCAAGAAATCCATTTTGGATGTTTATTCATACTATATATATATAAAGATAGAACATATATTATGGTATTAAAAAAACAATTACGATAGGCGTACTATGAGAAAATATTAAAATTAAATATGTGTATAAAGGTTAATATAAAAGATCATATCAAAGTTAATATATTCTTTAAATTAGTAAACTAAATTGACAAATTAAATTAAATTAGTAAATCCATTGGTTCTAATGAAGCCTACTCACCAAATAACATTATATAGTCCATATTAATAACAAATATATTTGCAAATTATGAGAGTATTTCAAACAGTCGTAAATATATATAAATACAAATTTGAACATGTCAGGATTCTAAGTAAGACCAAAAAATATTGAGGCTTTTATCATTATGAAAAATTAGCCTTTATTCATTTCTCTTTCAAGAAGACAAAATCCTCAGTGAATAAATAATAATGAAAGAACTATATTACTCATAATGCTATTTTAAATAATAAGTTAATATTTTCCATAATAGCTAAATATAGGATGAGATTCACGATAGGTAATATTAATAAACAAACTGAATTATCAGATCTTATTACAGAATAATTTTTTTATCTATCTTCCAAACCAAATAGCAATATCGATTTTAGCCATAATTTCTAAGTTCAATATAATAGTCTTTGAACAACCTCATAACGTTAACCATAATCAAATTTAAAGCTTATCTCTGATACAAGAGTATATTAATTTACAAAAAGCAAAAATAATAGGCCGAAAGATGAATTACAAAAAATTACATTATTTAAAAATAATTTAAGCCGAAACGTTTGATTTTTTCTTACATTTTAAATATGCGCAGACAAGGCTACGTACTTCTCTACCCAGAGTCAAGTCCAAGAGTGCCAGCCATGTTGCCATATTGTCGTTATATACGCTTAAGCTTAGATAAGAAGGGGGGGCGAGGAACAAGGTGGAAGGAACATAATTTGGTCACGAAGGAGGGGATACGCATGGCAAACATAGCTCTGAGAACGATATCCATTGTTCGAGATTATTCTCCGATGGACTATAACTGGCCTTACTTCACTTCTCAAACTCTCTGGAATGTTCCACTTTCCCACGACCTTTAGCGGTCACCGCTCGAACTTGGGTAGACTCGGTCAATTCATTAGGCGCGTGGTCTTTCTCGGATGTGTGTTTTGTTGTGTTGCTGAATCGTTGTGAGGTGCTGGAATGGTGAAATGGGGTAAGTGGTTAGTTACCCTTCGTCTTATTTTTTTCTTGTTTTGAAGCAAATGTTACAAGTCCGACGTAGATACTCTACCCAGTTCTACGACCTAGATCAAAGGCTCCAATCTACTCTAATCAGACTTAGCTATAACCAAATTGTAAACACCAATAATAGACCTAGACCTTCAATTTGGGATCGGTTCCAGGTGTCCA
Organism: Timema podura; assembly: GCA_033556935.1. Classification (NCBI taxonomy): domain Eukaryota; kingdom Metazoa; phylum Arthropoda; class Insecta; order Phasmatodea; family Timematidae; genus Timema; species Timema podura. The sequence continues at coordinate 51,498,719 of JAVRXN010000009.1, forward strand.
AGCTGTAGCCTAAGGTATATAATATCACCAGGACTGGCGGTGTCCTAGTTCTATCGATACGTTGATTTTACCGTGAAAGTCAGACTAGGTGTATTAAAATAAAAATGTTCGCAATTTTTTAATTTAGTTTTGGAGTTGTTACTGAGGTGTTCTATCAGGGGTTTTCTGGTCACCATATGGTGAAAAATTGGTTTATTCTGCGGTAGAAAATTAATATCTCCTGCCTTGATTCCTTTAAACATCTATGATTTTTCCATGATGGCTAGTACATTATAAATAAACATGAGTACATTGTGCAGCTACAATGGCAAACAAGGCCAAACCACAGATTACGGTGCTTGAATTGAGCCAACAAAAGTTATGAATTTAAAACAATTATTTTGGACCAATCTTAAAATATTCAATAATTTAATTGGCTTAACAATCAGCCAAAAGTTAAACCGTACGTTATTATAAGCATTAATTAATTTGCAAACCCATAATTTGTGTTTACTTAATACAATTGAGTGGCTTGTAATTAGTGGTTTAATGTATTGGTTGATAAGTGAAGTATTTTATATACAGATTATAGTATACAGCTTAAAGTAATCATCAAATTCCAAATTTTGTGTGGTGAGAGGGGAGGGGGGCTGGTCACAATTGAACTAGTTTTCGGTCACACATTTTGTGTCCAAGCCGGCACCCAGTCACAAACCCTCATGTCTCCACCACACGAACAAGGAAAACGGTAGAAATAATCTGCTGCTCATCCCCTCATGGGTCATCTACAGGGAATATTTTCTTATGCCATGTATGTGACATGTGTTTACCCCAATATTCCCAACACACGCAAACCAGACAATACTAATGCTAACTGACGTCATTATCACATGTCACCTGTTGTTGATTCTCTATTCTGTCACATTAAATAATTTCAGGTATATATCATACGATCATATGGTGAAAAAGCTAATCTATTTGGCAAATTGTATCAGACAAAAGAAAGGGTATTGAAGCCATATGAAAACCAAAATGTTGTGACTTAAAGGGGACCAGAATTTATCTAATTGGGTGAATATACTTAAAATCCGTCCTCCTTGTTCAAGATATATTTATCCAGAAAATTATCCCATCTTAAATTGTTTCATCTTTCTATAGTCAGTTTATATTACGTTGGTTTGGGCATGTTGAGAGGATAAGTGTGGATCAAAACGAAGGGGTAGACCATGTGATATGTGGCTTACTGTCGTAGATGAATGTGTTAAAAAGGGAAACCTTAATAGTTTAAAGAATAAAAGAGGATGTATGATTCGGTGTGTGGATGCTGGGGAAGCGAAGGCTAGGGAAATGTGGAGAAAGATAGTGAGGATGGATTAAGTGTTGTTCTTTGAGCTACATGCACAGATTTTTCCTAGACTGTAAAGGAAAGGCGTGATTAGGTGTGTATGAATGTTTTCATTGACTAATTAAATATATTATACAAAGTGTAGGATAAGATATTCTTAAAATTAATATAGCAAAAAGGTTTTATGATCACAAATCCACCGTAATTAGTGGGGCCTATATTTTCATGATATGTCATCATTAGTTTACTTCATCACATATAATGCTTATAGCTAAATTAGCTTTGTTCATGATCCCCTAGTTGTAGAAATCTATATTTTATAGGTTATTATTTTGTAAATTTTTCATAATGTTATATATTTTAGGTCATATTTTTTGTTTTCGTCCTTTCAGAGTCATATTTAGACATTTAAAGAATATTTTAGTAATGCTTAGCCATTTTTGTGTAATTTTAAGGGATTAATGTTGAATAAGTATACTTTTTACTAATCTGGATATTTTATAAATGCATAAATGTTTCCAACACATAGTTGTAGCAATGAAAAGATATTGTCCAAATGTCTTTACTATTTGTATCTTATTTAAAAACAATATTTGTCTATTTATATCCCTAAACCAAGACATTTTGGGGCCATGTTGTGATTAAAATGAATCAAATTTTATAAGAACACATCTAGAAAATTATTTACACGTTGTTTATGTTATCTGAGATCTTAACTTTTTATATATCTAATTATAAATAGGTTACCTATAAGATAACACTTATAATATATAAACTTATTTTCAATGTTACTAAAAAATCATGTAAATGCGTTTTATAAAAGGCTTAATAAACTAAAATTTGACTGTAGGTGCTATAAGTAGGTGTTATTAATAGGTAGGTAGCTTCATGCATTTGGGATCAAATCATTTCATACTCAAGGTAACAGAATAATCTATAACACCATACTCCCATACTTATGTGAAGTAGATTTTTAAACGTTACTTGTGACCCAAAACTAATTAAATAAACCGACTTGTAGACTTTAAAATGACCCACGTTGCTCACTTCAACTTTAGCACCAAGATTTTCTCAAGTCGTAGATATAATGAACACATGCCCTCACTTTATATAAAATTGAGGGCTTGTATTGAAAATTTAATTTAAAATTATCTGGAATTTATTATTTTAATTTGTAATATAAATTTTCTTTTTTTAAATGCTTTTTATAAAAGTTTAATGTTTTTGTCTAAATGTAAGAATTATTTGTTATTGTTTTGTTTTAAGGTGTTTATTGGGAGCCTGAAGTTTTCTAAAATATTAAATGAGGGCGTGAGATCAAAATGTTTTGGCATCCCTGCAATATATAAAATTATTCATCATAACACTCATTGGAATAGTGATACAAGATAGCAAACATTTACAAAAGTTATTAGACAGACAGGAAACAAGTTCATAATTTTCAGGTGAAGAACAAGAATTTACATGTCGGAAGCTTGTTTTCACAATAAAGAGTAACGTATATGAATGTATTATTCAACGTTTAATTTTTTTTTAACGATCACAAAATACATTATATACTTATGAAATACATAAATCATATTTATTTAGTATTCGACGATAAGAGTTAGAATTTTTAAACGGTTGCAATAGTTCAGGACTTATATTTTATAAATTACATACTGTAGGAATATATATGAATTATATATAGTACAAAATTATGTAAAATGTATGTATATAAATGATAATATTTATTATTGCTTCGTTAAATATATAAAGTAAAATATAAAACGTTATATATATATACAAAACGAAACGTAAAGAGCTATTTACAGAATGTTTCATGAGGACAAGTAAAACTTTGAGGGATAGTGGCGAAGGACAATATAACAAAATAAGATCAGAATGGTGGCCCGGAAATGTTTAAGTCAAAGGTTATAGGGGGAAAAATTTTGGGGAAGAGGAATGGGTCACCCTATATATGAACTGGATAGGTAACGGGGAATAAGGCAGGTGCCTATTAACTGGTGGTTGCGTAGTGCAGTCTGTGTTAAATGGTGAACAGGAACATTGAAATAAAGTACGCAGTCGAGGAATTGGTATTTTTGTACGGACAAGCATAAGAGGAAAAGCAGGGAAGCTGAAGGGTTTGTATCGGGCCACGTATCCACAGAAGAAAAATCCAGCTTGATCAATCTTTCCTGACTTTTCTAATTTAAGGGAAACGGGGAATTTAGAGTACAATTCCACGACAAGGGCGAACACGGGTCCCAAGGACATCTGCGTTTAAAGAAGCAGTGCTTGATCGTGTGGCAAAAGAACCGACCATAAGCACCCGGGCAGTATCATGTGCAGTGAATGTTGCACACAGTAATCTGTGGAACGTACTATATGAACAGCTGCTGCACCCGTACCATCCACAGAAACTATACGCCCTGAGCCAAGTAACCTTGCACCACGCGTTGTGGTTTGTCATGGCTACTGTTGTGTGTATTGTGTGATGGATCCTCTGTTTCATACTAAAGTGCCTTCTCTCCGATGAAGCCTACTTCATTCGAGACGGCATAGTGAACAGTCAAAATAGCCACGCATGGGTCGATGAAGATTCCATTCGACAGTTGTGAAGGCCCATCATCAGCGATTTGCAGGGACATGTGGTCAGGCGTAATCCAGAACCAGCTTAATTGGGCCGTATCTTCTTCCACGCCGCCTTATTGCACCAGTGGACAGGTTGTTCTGATAGAGGTAATCCCCAAACTGTTCGAGAATGTCCCCTTGATGTTCGTACACATGAGGGTACAACATGATGGGGCCCCGGCCCTCTTTGCTGCTGGTGTTCGAGAATTCTTGACGAGATGCACTCTCAAAGGTGGATTGGAAGAGAGAAGTTCTGTTCCGTGGACCAGCAGTTTACCTGATATCACCCCGATTGATTATTTTCCTTCGGGGTCATCTTAAAAGTCTTGGCTATAAGACACCGCGACTTGATGAAGAAGACCTGCTAACACGAATCCTTGCTGGCTGTGATGTCATCAGAGGTTCGCCAGAGATCTTAGAGATGATGCGACGTTGTCATGCCTGCATTAATGCCAAGGGACGATTTAGAACATCTCCTGTAGTACGTGTTCATCTTATCCTGGTATGTATATTGTCTCATCGGTGTTAAATGATGTATTCATTAAAAACTGTACAGGATGTTCCCATTCCCTTTCACGCGTATTTCCCCTATAAACTCGACTGAAATATTTCCGGGCCACCATTCCATATTGATTTTGCTTCTATTGTCCTTCTATATTATTTCTCAAAGTTTAACTTATTCTCAAAAAATCACCCTAAATATATATTATATTTATACATATTACGTTTATATATATATAGCGTTGAATACTAAATTAACAATATGACTTGTTCTTAAAGCAAAAATTATGTTTGCAATTATTAATATCCTGCACTCAACTACAATAATATAACCATACATGTATGTAAAACCATAATAATAACTGTTCATTTATACATATTTAGGGTTATATACATATAAACTAAAGAGCACCCAATATAAATTCAGTGTTTAAGTATTTGATTTTTTAGCTATCACATTATTCCATGAATTAACTTCTCTTAAATATTTTTTAATATATATATTATGTTTATATTAATAATATATGTATATCTAAATACACCCAGTTATTATGGTTCACCTAAAGATCCATAGCGAGATATTAATACCCTGGACCATGTCAAATTTTGAATTACTTGTAATTCATCTGCAATTAAATGACACAATAATTTAAATACAAAGCCCTCCCTTTACCCCTTCCCCATCAAAATTAAAAAAGACTCTCCTAAGTGAAGAACCACGCAATCATGACCACGATCGAAAATGCGATTCCAGAACAAATCAGATCCAACATTTTCCTCTTTTGTCCGGTGTCAACACTATCGGCTCTAGGCGCCAGGTGACTACGAGGTGAGAGAAGATGAAAGCGAATAAACTGTGTGGGAAGAGAATGATAGATTGAAAGGGTGGGGCTAATTAATGCCCCGTGGACAAACAAGGCTTATAGATTATTAAAACAATCCGTGCTCCCACCACTCCTCTCGTCCGCTGTCTCATACATTTTAATCTCCATTTTATATCACTGGGCTGTCCGACCTATTCCACATCTCCCTGGTAACACTTTTTTTTTTAGGGAAAGGACGGGTGGAGGGGGTGGGGTGTTTACAGGTATTGACGTGCATTCAAATGTTTTTTAGACTCAAGCGTTGAAATTTGATGTGAGCTACAATTAAGCAGGACACACCTACCGCCGGCGTGGAAAAAGGCGTGAAACTCTTTTAGTTTGTTTTACCGTCGTAAGGGAGGTGGTTGTTCAAATCCTGAAAGGGTTTACCTTAAATTGTTTATCACTCTCTCTTTACGAAAACTGCATGTATACTTCCTCTATATATCTCTATTCCTCTATATATTCCTATATTCTCTATATATCTTCTAAAAACATAAGAAATGTAGCAAGAGTTTGACAGGTACACTGGCAATATATACCTCCCCAAACTAAAAATTCGTACTTCATAGTAACTTCTGCACAATGGAATTTTTTTTGCTGTTATCAAATGTATGCGTAATATTTTATAAATACAAAATAAGTTATATCAAAATGTCTTAACATAAACATAGTTATATGATGTGAAGGGATAATTTGACATTGAAGATAATTTTATATTAAATGACAGCTTGTATCTTATGAATATATTTTGTTAGTTATGAAGAAAAGTGACTATTAAAATAGTCTCAAGCTAATGCTTAAAGTAAAAAATTGTTTTAATAATACAAAATATATTGGCGTTTAGAGGTTACAGATATTTGCCGAGTTAAACTACTGGTCGCTGTCGGACTTCCGTCCGTCTTGGTTTATTACTCCTCCCTAAATTTGAATATGTTCACATTCGAATAACTAGAACGGAACTTATAAGCAGTGCAATTAAAAATGCCTATTAGCTGGTTTATAACTAGCCATTTTAAAATATGTGCTTGTAAAAATAAATAGTAATATTTTTCTCAATAAGGGAAAAATGACAACCTGTACACTAGAATCAAACTTGTTTTTTCGATCATGCGCACTTCTATCACCGAGCCATTAATGTTATTTTCATATTCAAGGTCATTTATCACTGTTGTTGATGTATTGTCATATTTAGTCTTGTAGTTAATGATTTTTTTAAATGGCCTCAAAACAAAATAAGCCAAGAGGATTAGTGGTATAGCATTCGGACTCAAAGCCAAAGGTCCTGGCTCAATTCGCCTGTACATGTTGTCATTTTTCATTTAATTTAATTTGTTCCAGTATCAGGACTGATACTGTGAGCAATCATCACATTTCAGATAGTGATACACATGAAATATAATAATAAATGGTTGATATTTCAAATTAAATCATATCATCAACAACAACTGTTTCCAACCTGTGGACGGGTCAGTTTAGTAAAATGCCTCCATCATTCTCTATCCCTTCACCCTTCATCCTCCTTTTATTTATTCCATTCTTCTCCTTTCACTTGAACACTTTCTGTTAACTGTTTCTCCAACTCTATTTTGGCCTCCCTTGCGGTATTTCTTATTAAATGGTAACTAGATAATAACTTTAACACACATTATAAGTAAAACTAAAAGTTTCAAAATATCTTTAAACGTAAAATGTATAGAAGCTTGAAGGGTTAAAGGGGGAAAATTCTATTTTTTGTTTCAAATTGAGTTAGTATTGCCATTTGTTAGACAATTGTTATACCTTTCTAATGTACTTTAGATCAGGTCAAAAAGAAGTCTATGTCATGATTAAATAAATTAAAAACCTTATTAGCTGAAGAGCTTTTAGAGTCTGATATATAAAAGTTGTTGTCCTGGAAATTTTATGTAATGTGACTTTTCCCCCTTTCTAACTTGTTCCCTTCATTTTTATATTAATTCGAGTATGTTGATGTGCAGCTAAATGTGGAGGTTAAAATACCATATATCACATTCACACACACGGCTGAACTTTCAGCCACACAACTCTGATGTGAATTTCAGTTGACCCAACGGATTCATTCGCTAGCTTTTTGTTGAATTTGGTTGATTAGGGAAATCATCTATGTCTAAATTGTGTAATGTTTAATGTATGGCTTTGGTTCCGGGAACTAAAAAACCGTATCGCTGTCGTATTTAATGGTAGGAAAGACCAAATCATCTTAATAAATTATTTCAACATTATTAATAACATTTATATAAAAGAAAATAATTTGATAGCAAATATCAATTTAGTTTAAAGGGATTTAAAAAAAAAATAGTTAAAGTGTGGTACATGTTATTTAATTTAAATATTTTCTTCTCATAGAATAGTTTATTAAAAAATTATTTTATCATTGAAACAATAATATTGTTATTAAACTTATTTATAGAAAAAATACCTTTTGTATGTACCATTAATCTAGATCAGGCCTGCCAAACCCGTAGCTCGTGGGCAACATGTTGCCCGAGAGAGCATTTAGAATTCCTGTCAGGGCATTTAAAAAATTGAAGGAAATAAGTGAATTTTTAGTACAACTTTCATAGAACTGCAGAAACACATTTTTGTGTACATTGTTGCAGGGCGCAGGCGATGCCTTCTGTCTATAGCTCCATCTGCAATGTGGTAACAGTGCCTGGCGAACTGGCAACAACCTCAAGGTCACAGAATGAATACTCCATGTTTGGATTTGTTTGTAGATCCCGCCCCAAATTCAGCACGGGAGTATGCCTTTGTATTTTAAACCAGGCACACGTTTTTGTGTTTCAACTGCGGTTTTTATTGTAAGTTTGCGCAGCCACATGTATAAAATGTCTTCCGAATGCAGTGTTAGTAGTAGTGAATAGAAATTATGGACGTTTGGCTGTATTTATAATGAAAAATGTAAGAACGAGTAATTCTTTACCAGTGTTAAAAGCAAATATGTTTTTTTGACTAGCCATGCCACTGTTGCTGTTTGCAAGAAATGTAATGTGGGACGATATTTCATGACCATGAATAAAGGTTACATAAGTAAGTATCCTGTTAACATTTAAATACGGTGAATGAAAATTGATGATCTGAAACCTAATTTTCAATCCAGTTAAGAAATATTTTCTAATTCTGTGAGCAAAGCTAAAGCAGCTACCATTGCTTCTTTTAAAATCACAAATATATTGATTAAGAAGAAGCTATTTGAAGATTGTAATTTGATGAAAGAGTGTCTAGTTGCAACAGGAGATACATTGTTTAGCAAATTTAAAAACAAAACCAAAATATGGAATGCAATTAAGGCAGTCCAATTATCTCGAGTTACTGTCACAAGGAGAGTGGAATATATATCTGATGACATTGATCAAAAACAGAGGCCAGATCTTGAAATATGTGAGATTCTTAGCATTTAACTAGATAAGTTAACAGATGTCAATAAGAGTTATAGGTTACTTGTGTTGGTCAGGATGGTCTTCAAAGATAGTAGAATTAAGGAGGTAATGTTGATAATATTACCATTACATGGGAAGACTAGAGGGGAAGACATATCTAAAAGTATTTATACTTGCCTTCAGAAAATAAATATTCCTATTGAAAAACTTCTATCAGTCACCAGAGACGGTGCTCTGCGATGACCAGTGAAAATATTGGTTTAATTGTCCTTTACAAAAACATTATGATTTACCGGACTTTTTTACTTACCACTGTGTCATTCGCCAGCAAGATCTTTGTACAAAGGTTATCGATTCTCAACATGTTATGAGTGTTGTGCAAAAAAGTTTTGAGCTCAATCCGTGCTAGGACCCTTCAGCGTAGGTTCTTCAAACAATTTAATAAATGAAATTTCTGCACAGTATGGTGATTTGATATTACATACATAAAGCCATTGGCTGAGTAGAGGTAAAGTTTTATTCAGGTTCCAAGAGCTGCTTCCAGTAATTATGGAACACCTTGAAAAAATAGAAAACTTACCCACGCAATTAACATATCCTCAGTGGATACTGGAGCTTGCTTTCCTCACTGAGCTTACAGCTTAACTCAACGAAGTGAATACTGAGTTCCAAGAATAAAATAAGACCATCATTAAAATGACAAACACCATTGATTCTTTCAAGTCTAAGTTAACGTTATGGAAAACTTATATTTATAAATGTGTGCTCATACACTTTCCGAGTGTTCTAAGTCGTGCTAATTATATTGAATTTGATGGATCTACGTTGTAGATTCAGTGTATTGATAAACTCTCACATGAATTTGATAGACAAATTCAAGACTTCAAGCGTAAGATGTTCACTGTGTCTTTTGTTTCTAATCCATTCCAAGAGTGTGACATAAATGAAAGTGTCAAACATAATATGTTTTCTTTGTTCAAGAATAATATGGGTGAACTAGAACTTGAGATTATAAATACACAAACAGATTTCTCATTGACAACTATAGTAAGTGATACCAACTTCTGGACTTCCCGACAAGTACCTTATATTAAAACGCATTTCATTAAAGATGAGTGGGTGTTTTGGTTCTACCTACTTAAGCGAATGAGAGTTTTCATCCATGAAAATACTGAACTCAAAGTACAGTTTAACTGGTAAACATTTAAATGACTGCATGAAAGTGGCTCTTACCAAAAACACTCTAAATTACAATACGCTGGCTGAAAATATGCTGTGCCAAGTATCACATTGAACAATGAATGAACAATTTTCAGAGCTGAAAAATAAACATCTTGTGAATTTTTTTGGAACTGAATTGAATTTTGAATTTTTTGCCATTTTTGTATTTTTGTTTTGTACACTCTCATAATTCATAAATATTTTAATAGTAGCCAGCGTAATTTTCTTTAGTACAGTAAAAAGTTTTCTTCGCACTGACATGTACACGTAAGTAGTTTAGTAATAGTAAGGTAGGGTTTAATAAACTTTGTTTATAAACATTCACGTTACAACATTTTATACCGTTATTTTATATTTTATGTTGCCCTTGGACACACAAAAATTGGCCCAAGTTACCCTTACTCGAGTCAAGGTTGGGCAGGCCTAATCTATATAAACCTGTACGATGCATCGAACTTGAATTTTGTTAGAGCTTGTATTCGATTTGAAATTCTGAATCCTAATATTTTAATTATTCGTACCAGATTCTAGATTTCTAATACAAATAAATCCCAGATTCGATGGAATTTAATTCGAAATTCCTATTCAAAATTCAAACATTTGAATTATTTAGATTTATAAAAAAAAGTAAATTAGGTACTAGTTTTGGCTTGATTTTATAGTAAGATTTCAAACCTAGTCATTATTTGAACAGAGTCTATTGATTGTATTATTTTAATTGAATTCGATTAAAATTATATATAATTTTGCCTTACAAAATTTGCGAGCCAGATTAAATTTTAAATATTATAAAACATTAATAGAGCACAGTATCAAAAAAATATTTTAAAACATTTAAAATATTTAGTTCGGATTTGATTCTAATTAGTAAACAAATATTTGGATGCGATTCAAAATAGAAAATTTAGGATTTGCACTATATTAAATGTATACAATATTAAAGAATTTAACTCTAGCATTCTGCGAAATATTGCATCGATTTACAAATATTTTCTTCAGTAAAAATTATATACCATTCCAACATAACCCTCTCCTAACTGCAATATCTCTCCAGGAATGTGTATTTTCCAAATATACAAGCAAAGAGGGAATAAAGTTATTATTATTAGCACCACGTCTTACTACCCGTTCGGGTTGTACACACTTACGCTAATGTGCAATGTTAGGGTGATTGTGAGATGAAATGGAAGACCTACAGTTTAACGTGGAATCCGAACCACGGTGGAGGCCTGGCATTGACATAAAGTTCGTTGCCTACATTATATTATCATTACAGCAACTATGATTAAAACATTATTATTTAAATATCTTTACATTTATATCTTAAGTTATTTAAAAACATATTTATTTGATATAAATGCGCAAAATTGACTTAGCAATCCTTAAAACTACTCAAAAATAACAAAAACTCATCATAAATTACCTAAAACTTCAACATGATATAAAATGAACAAATACATATCCTTTAAAAAGAATTTCCATATCTAAAATTTTATAAACATAATTTATATTCAGTTGTCTGTGATGAACCAAGAAAAGCCGACATTTCATCAAAATCACGACCGTTCTGATTACTAATATATGGTAAAAAGGATTGGAGAGGATATACTTATATTCCATACTTGATAAAATAATCTACAATTTTCCTAGGAAGATTCCTTATCTAACAGCTAGGAAAGTTACTAGATGTATTTTCATGTATAGATAATTCAAGTCTGGTGATCAGTATATGTATTTTTACTTTCTCTCTATCTTATAGGTAGAGAAAGTATGGTGATCGTCAAAAAAATCGAACTCGAGATTTTGATGAATTTTGACGTTTCATGACTTCCTGAATCCGAAAAAGTGGTTTTTGAATTTCCGTCTGTCTGTCTGTCTGTCTGTCTGTCTGTACCTCCAACTAGAGCCTAAACTATTTTACCGATTGAGCTGAAACTTGATATCTAGGGTTTTCATAGGGTTGCCCCGAGGGATTTTTGGAATTGGATATCTACCCCTAAAATTAAGGGTAGTTTACTGAAGGGAAAAAAGAGAAAAAGTCGATTTTCTCAAAATCGGCTCTAACGATTTTGATTAAATTTCATTAATGAACATTAATAAATATTCCAAACAAAATGGCTACTCTCAATATTTCGGCAAAATCGCTTTAAGGGCTCCGTTCTGATGCGTAAATTAACATTTTTTATAATAGCTCCGAAACTATTTGAGATATGAAATTACTTAGCATTACAAATATGTATATATATTTATAATACAAATATTTTATTCGAAACATATTTTTATAAAATCAATAACTTTCAATCTATACGCAATTATATATATATTTTTAACTTTTTGGACATTTAAGCTTAAGTATTGCGACCGTAAAAAAAACTAACCTGAAATGTTGATGGATGTCGACGTCTCATGACCCCCCGAACCCTAAAAATTAGTCTTTGCAATGCCGTCTGTCTGTGTGTCTATAAAAACTTAAAATTAAGGGTAGTTTACTGAAGGGCGAAAAGAGAAAAATTAGGTTTTCTCAAAATCTGCTTAAACGATTTTGATTAAAATTCGTATCTAGGCGTTGATTAAGATTATAAATAAACTGGCTATTTTCATTTTCCTATGAAAATGATTTTTAGGGTACATTACAGTAGCGTTAATTTCCGTATCTCCACAACTATTGGAGAAACTAAACAACTTATCATTGCAAAATTGTAGGACTATTAGAAATAAAAAACATTTATTTGACATATATTTTTATAAAAGCAGCAGTTTCTGAGATATTTGCAAATATATTAATACAATTTTGTGAGCTTTAGTTGTAAACATATACTACTTAAGTCTTAACGCAATAATTCTCCAATGCCATAGAGTAATTAAATATAAGTATTTAAAAAAGTATGTTATTACTTTCTCTCTATCTTACAGGTAGAGAAAGTATTGTGATCGTCAAAAAAATCGAACTCGAGATTTTGATGAATTTTGACGTTTCATGACATCCTGAATCCGAAAAAGTGGTTTTTGAATTTCCGTCTGTCTGTCTGTCTGTCTGTCTGTACCTCCAACTAGAGCCTAAACTATTTTACCGATTGAGCTGAAACTTGATATCTAGGGTTTTCATAGGGTTGCCCCGAGGGGTTTTTGGAATTGTATATCTACCCCTAAAATTAAGGGTAGTTTACTGAAGGGCAAAAAGAGAAAAAGTCGATTTTCTCAAAATCGGCTCTAACGATTTTGATTAAATTTCATTTATGAACATAAATAAATATTCCAAACAAAATGGCTACTCTCAATATTTCGGCAAAATCGTTTTAAGGGCTCCGGTCTGATGCGTAAATTAACATTTTTTATAATAGCTCCGAAACTATTTGAGACATGAAATTACTTAGCATTACAAATATGTATATATATTTATAATACAAATATTTTATTCGAAACATATTTTTATAAAATCAATAACTTTCAATATATACGCAATTATATATATATTTTTAACATTTTGGGCATTAAAGCTTAAGTATTGCGACCGTAAGAAAAACTAACCTGAAATGTTGATGGATGTCGACGTCTCATGACCCCCCGAAACCTTAAAAATAGTCTTTGCAATGCCGTCTGTCTGTGTGTCTATTAAAACTTAAAATTAAGGGTAGTTTACTGAAGGGCAAAAAGAGAAAAAGTCGATTTTCTCAAAATCGGCTCTAACGATTTTGATTAAATTTCATTTATGAACATAAATAAATATTCCAAACCAAATGGCTACTCTCAATATTTCGGCAAAATCGTTTTAAGGGCTCCGGTCTGATGCGTAAATTAACATTTTTTATAATAGCTCCGAAACTATTTGAGATATGAAATTACTTAGCATTACAAATATGTATATATATTTATAATACAGATATTTTATCCGAAACATATTTTTATAAAATCAATAACTTTCAATATATACGCAATTATATATATATTTTTAACTTTTTGGGCATTAAAGCTTAAGTATTGCGATCGTAAGAAAAACTAACCTGAAATGTTGATGGATGTCGACGTCTCATGACCCCCCGAACCCTTAAAAATAGTCTTTGCAATGCTGTCTGTCTGTGTGTCTATTAAAACTTAAGATTAAGGGTAGTTTACTGAATGGCAAAAAGAGAAAAAGTCGATTTTCTCAAAATCGGATCAGACGATTTTGATTAAATTTCATTTATAAACATTAATAAATATTCCAAACAAAATGGCTACCCTCAGCATTTCGGCAAAATGGCTTTAAGGGCTCCGGTCTGATGCGTCAATTAACATTTTTTTAAATAGCTCCGAAACTATTTGAGATATGAAATTACTTAGCATTACAAATATGTATATATATTTATAATACAGATATTTTATTCGAAACATATTTTTATAAATCAATGACTTTCAATATATACGCAATTATATGAATTTTTTTTAACTTTTTGGACATTAAAGTTTAAGTATTGCGACCGTAAAAAAAAAAACTAACCTAAAATGTTGATGGATGTCGACGTCTCATGACCCCCCGAACCCTAAAAAATAGTCTTTGCAATGCCGTCTCTCTGTGTGTCTATAAAAACTTAAAATTAAGGGTAGTTTACTGAAGGACGAAAAGAGAAAAATTAGGTTTTCTCAAAATCTGCTTAAACGATTTTGATTAAAATTCGTATCTAGGCGTTGATTAAGATTATAAATAAACTGGCTATTTTCATTTTCCTATGAAAATGATTTTTAGGGTACATTACAGAAGCGTTAATTTCCGTATCTCCACAACTATTGGAGAAACTAAACGACTTATCATTGCAAAATTGTAGGACTATTAGAAATAAAAAACTTTTATTTGACATATATTTTTTATAAAAACAGCAGTTTCTGAGATATTTGCAAATATATTAATACAATTTTGTGAGCTTTAGTTGTAAACATATACTACTTAAGTCTTAACGCAATTATACTCCAATGCCATAGAGTAATTAAATATAAGTAAGTATCTAAAAAAAGTATGTTATTTTTCCTTAAATCTCTTAGGAGAAATGTTTGCATAGCAATGATCTATCTCCTATTTAGACTCAATAGTCAATATTTACATTTTTTATTAGTCAAAATGTATAAATGAATAATTAAATATCAATGCGATGACTTGAAGATCTGCAACACCTTTTAAAATGTTAAAATTTTAACCAGAAATCGAAATTTTAATACGAAGTGTTGACCCTTGTGGAATAACTGTTTGAAATGCTATTAGGTGGACAAAGATGCGCCTCTTTTCTCATTGATTCTATATCATTGTATATTATTTTATGCGTGTTCTTATGTGGAGTGGTGATGATACAATGTACATTATTCCGTTCAGAAATCTTACGAGTTTATAGAAAGAGAGAGAAAGTCTGTGCGGTGTGCCGTACCATTTATTTTTCCTTAAATCTCTTAGGAGAAATGTTTGCATGGCAATGATTTATCTCCATTTTAGACTCAATAGTCAATATTTACATTTTTTATTGGTCAAAATGTATAAATGAATAATTAAATATAAATGCGATGACTTGAAGATCTGCAACACCTTATAAAATGTTAAAATTTTAACCAGAAATCGAAATTTTAATACGAAGTGTTGACCCTTGTGGAAGACATTAAACTGTTTGAAATGCTCTTAGGTGGACAAAGATGCGCCTCTTTTCTCATTGATTCTATATAATTGAATATTATTTTATGCGTGTTCTTATGTGGATTGGTGATGATACAATGTACATTATTCCGTTCAGAAATCTTACGAGTTTATAGAAAGAGAGAGAAAGTCTGTGCGGTGCGCCGTACAATTTATTTATTTTAACTACCACGTTTCACTAACCGTTCTGGTAATAAGCCTATCTATTAATTACGCTAGTTGGTTAAGGATGATATGGGTTGAATTTTAAAGGAAAGAAACACGCATTTTCATGGAGAGAGAGAGAGATTGGAAAACTATTTATGAAAAACTGCCCTTTATACACCAAACTTATATTTGAGCCACGATCTTCCCTTCATCATTAATCTAGTGTATTGCAAGAGTAACGCCTTAGACCATATGGCCACCAAAAAAAGTCAGGGCATCATTAGCTGAATATATTTACTCATGAGTATTGCATGTGCTCTTCCAAATCAAGGTGACATACACACATAGGCCTACCTAATCACGCCGTTCCCTTACGAGGTAGGCAAGAAACGGTGTATGTAACTAAAAAAACAACTTAGTACTTAGTCCATCCTCAATAACTTTCTCCACACTTCCCTATATTTGCCTATTTCCTTCGATTCAACAACATCCATACACCGAGTCTTTTATTCTTAAAGCACTTAATGTTTTTCTTTTTCACACATTCATTTACAACATAGTCTAACTCAAAGGACCTACCTCTTCTTTTTGATCCACACACTCTACCTTCATATATTATCTTTGTCCCTCGATCCACACTCATCCTCTCCACATGCCCAAACCAACGTAAGACCCTTATTTCACATTGACATATTGGATTTCCTTTCAAACCGCACTCCTACAGCACCCATTCCTTACCGACTCTGTTCATACGAGTATTTCCACACACATTTCTTAGCTATCTCATTCCAACTGCATTCACCTTGCTCTTGTGTTTCTCCTGACAACCCCACGCTTCACATCTATAAAACAATGTAGGTGTTAACACACTTATAAGCTGCCATCTTTGCCTCTTTCAATACTAATTAAGTCTTTGAAATAGTACTCGTACATCCAACTACTGCCGTTTTTCTTTAGTGGTAATCAGCAAACAGACATTTTAAATGGTAGCTCTTATGTTAATTTTCCTTTCCTGCATTAAGTTATCATCTAAAGCATTTCTCTTAAATCTTTGTATAAAAAAATTCACTTAATATTTCTCTCTTGTTAGTCAAAAGTTTGACTGACTCAATGGAATTATCCTGATGAAAATGGTTTATTAATTCCGTTTCAAATTTCTTTTCTGCTATATCATTTTTAATCGCATGCTTAGCACAAACATTTACAAAATTGGACTGAGAAATATAGACTAATATACATCAAATACTGTGGAATAAGTCTAAAACTTTAGCTAAAGGAGTTAGTTGTATGTTTGAAAGAGTAATTATCTATAAAGAAAGTTTACAGTTTTTATAAAAAAATAAATTTTTTTCATCATAGCTGTCTCATTTCTGTATTTTATTGGAGCCAAGGGTAGACCTTACCCAAAAAGAGTTGTAATACTAAACGAAGTAGGTTATGCAGTGTTTAAATATGTCATATCACTCAGTTATTATACATCATTAATAAATATAGGCTCTTAACTACTTTTCCTACCTGTGAAAAAGTAGATAGTAGTCACGATAAGATTTCCAATTTTAATGAATTTAGTTCTAAATTTGTACTTTTATAGATATTACATAAAAACCATAACCTACATTTTAAAATATTTCTTAAAACAGTCTTAAGTTTTCCAATTTGTTTTCATCTTGAAAGAATTTATTTGGTGACACATAATTCTCAAATCACTAGCAGCCTAAGCTAGCTTAATCCTTTAAGAATTTAGATCAAAATGTCAGTAGATTCACATTATATCTAAGAGAAAGAAAGAAGAAAATGTATATTTTGAAAAGCAAATCAACTTTTTCCAGGAAGAAATATATAATAATATATTTCCAAGCGTCGTTGAATGGTTGAGAATGGAGTACCTGCAGCCCTCTCTAGGTTTGGTACAGTTTATTACTGGGCATGGTCCATATAAGGACGCTCTCTTCGCTAAATGACTGACGGATACAGGGACTTGCGATTGTGAAAGGGAGGCGATGCCTAAACACGTCGTGCTGAAGTGTATTGAGACGTTGGAAGATAGAATCAACTTACAGATACCGTTGCAAGCGAGCACGGTTTATCACATACATCGGGACGTGAACCGATGGAGTCTCCTGGATGCAATTACGGATAACGTGTCCAAATATGAAAGTGATAAGTACATAACTGCAATGAAAAATAAAGGACAAATTAGACTGGACAACTTAAGACAAGGGTACAGGACGGAGAGCGACAGCGACATAACAGAAGACAGTGATGTTACAACAAGTATGGATGACACAAACGGTACCGAACGATTAAGTCAATAGGTGTGACAAATACAAACTGAATTATCGGCTGGCAGGGTAAAATGTGGTGGGGATCTCTAGGCCAGCGTTTCCCAAAAGGTGTTCCGCGGAACCCTGGGGTTCCGTGGAAGGGTCAAAGGGGTTCCGAGTTCTGTCTGAGAATTAACTAAAACGTTCGTAGAAAACAGTCATAACATAGCCGCGCCGCTGTAAGTATATCTAGTATCAAACAGCGCGGGCGGAGCGGGGTGGCGGGGCGGTGCACCTGTCGAGACAGCCTAATTTTAGTGCTATTATAAGTAAATATGTGAAAAAATTTCATTCTTCACATTAAATAGTTACTTTTTTTTGTACGATAAATGTTTTATAATACTTATAATAATAATTTTTTATTTAATTCTTTCTTTTCATGTCAAACATAAAAATATTCAAACTACACTACAAGGTACAATCACTTTTGTTATTATCAAAATGGGGTTCCGCCAAAAAAGTATGATCAATTAGGGTTCCGTCGCCAAAAAAAATTGGGAACCTCTGCTCTAGGCAAACCAAAGCCTAGATTAGGGAAGGAGTTCTTTCTGGATTCCAGAGTGTAGAACTGCTGATGAACTGGAGGGCACCCTGTTACTAGTTTGGGAGTACAAGAAAATAACATCTTCCGATGGTAAAATCAACCTCTCACTCATAGGGTCCAGCTCACTGGGCTACAAGTGTGTGATGCTGGGCAGGAGCTGTCAGGCGTCTGGTCCTTTAACCGATCCATTGGATGTTTGCTTTCCCTTCAAAAAATGGGTTGGTGATAGCAACTGAAAGACCCTGCAGTCAACTATAAGAAGGAATTGTACTTAGGTTAAGAGAGTACTAATTATTTTTGTAAGTCTTTGTAAGTCGCCGATCTTAGGACTATTAGATTCAGAATGCGGTGGGACAGCCAGTGGGACATTTTACCGGGGGTGTAATATATCTGAGGCCGATTAACTAGTAGGATAGGTATAGGAAAGAAGGACAAATATGACATTTAGATTTAGGTGCTTATTCCAAACTTATTATTGTATTTCAAAAAGAAAAAGTTTAAAGATGTAATATCAATTCAAGATGTGGATCTAGGTCCCAATCTACATGCCAAGAATCGGGATATATAGTGTAAATAAATAAATAAAATAAATATACACACTACACAGGAACTTTGAATGTTCTAGGAATATTTTAGAGATAGAGTATTTTACTCGTAGATCGTTACCATTATGAAAATTATTAGATTTTGTAATTGATAGTATATTATATTCCTTGTTATCAAATTAGTCATTATTAGACTAGTACATCTCTCGTGTTGATTTAAATGCATCCTCAATGAAATGGTGACTGGTCATAAAATACAATTAATATTCTATAGCTACTATAGTATGGTATGTTTGAGGAAGGAGGTATTTTACAGATAATTTACCTAAGTTTACATGGAAGGAGGGTGGAAAACCATTTAGAAAAACATCTTTAGTAAACCTGACAAGGAATCGATCTTCGATCTTCCCATCATTAGCAGTCTTTGTTTAGTTTTCTTGAAATTTTTGAACTATTTCAATATACATTTGTTGAGTATTATCATTTTTGGAGACATAGTTATTTAAAAAAAATAATAGCCTGACCATTTAAAGTTCACATGAATAAATGATTGGCACGGTTCTTTAGCTTATTGTGTACCGTCTTTTACCTCCACCTAGTCAATACCATGGAAGCGTGTCAGAGGTTAGAAGAAATACAAGAAATAATGTTGACAGTTTATTTAGTATATCAAAATAGAGTAATGTACAGAATCAGAGGACCAAAAGGGTCTGGAACATTCATAACAGAAATCACTCCGTGGAGCATACGACCTAAAGGTCACCAAGTTAAATTTAGATTTAAAGATTAGTTCATAATTCATCAAAGTTACCCGGTTCATTCGTATGGTTCGAAGATAACATCTATATTGTGAGAGTCTAATAAGTAGGATGCTCGTCCTGGCTCCAGCAGCCTAAGCTAGTCTTAGCTATATATTCTCCTTCCACCATATAATCAACATAAGTCTCAACAGACAATAGGCAACATCTCTGTATACTTTGCCAAAATAAAGTTTGTCCCATTTGAACACAATTTGCAAACTTCCTATCACCTTGCATTACAGAGTAAAATCTTTATACATACAACCATATTTAAATATCATAAGCTAGAAATTTTATTACCCTAATATTTACTTGCATAAGTTTATAAGACTCACGTTAAAGTCAAACCTACTACACATTTCTGTCACTAATCCTACCAGAGTTTCTGAAAGAAGAGTCCTATAAAACATTTAAAATGTACATGGTGGCTGGTACACAACTACCCTACTTATTTTATATTTACAATTAATCTCTTCATAATTTAACATTGAGCCGTGCTCTCAGTCTAAACCTCAGAAATGCAACAACAAGGTAAGCTAACCGTCAGATGTGCCATAATGGGCTGTTCCCATTAACTAAATCTAATCAAGTCTTTCAATATTAATTTCATTTTAAACCTATGCTAACATAACGTAGCCCAAGGGTATATGCGCCTAACATATAACGTACATTAAGAACCTAAACTTAAGTATCATATAAACATACTGTTTAACCCTCTGGTTGAAAATACCCCAAGTTCGACTAATTAAGGTAAGAGAGTACATAGCATTCAAAGTGCGCCAAAGGAATTTAAAGTAATCTCAACGAGTCGTGGTTACGCCACTTAAAACTCATCAACAATGAAGCAATCGAAATCAATCGAAGTTAAGTCTAACAGTGAATTTGGAAAATAGTTCCCCCCCCCCCATAATAACGCCGAAAAAGAATTTAGAAAAGTAAATAAATATTCCCAGAAGAGACGTTTAACAACGCTCTCACCTTAATGAAGTCTGCGATGAAATTAGTAAAGATTTGAAACATACAATCTGTTATATACGATTTGCCAGCGTCGATTCTGACCTCAGAGAGGGGAAATCGGAGGGGAGAGGGAAACAAAAGAAAGGACACGAGTAGCGCTACGGTGGGAAAAGGGGGCAACTCTGGTAACATAAAGATAGCGCTGTTAGCATTAAATTAGAACAACCGGAAACTGGTTGAGTCAAGTTTGCTGATTTCTTCTTCGTGGTGGGCGGGGCCTTGACCGCCGATGGAGTGAAGTCAGCTGGCCCGCCTTCACTTGGTGTCGGGATATTCTTGTGTGTGTACGCGAGCATGATGAGTGGTTGGACGGGCCGTTCGGAGGGCAGTTTGGTGAGTAGAGGCCCATTATACTTGGCGTTGAGTCGGTTAAGCTCGTATTTGTTGGTAACATCGTTACAATTGTAATATTTATTTTTCATTTAATAGCAAAACAAATTTTCCAATTTTCTTTTTAGTACCGCGTCTTTCTATCCGTTCGGGCTATAGGTATACGCTTATGTACTTGTTACGATATTTGTTTTAGGGATTAGGGAGGCTATATCTTTAAGAATTTTACTCTCATTTGCGTGGAGGGATAGTGGAAAACCATTTTTGAAAACCACCCTCAGTACACCCAACCAAGATACGAACATTGACCTCTCCATCATTGGAAGTCTAATCTACTGTGAGAGTAACACGTTAGAGCATTGGCCACCAAAGTGGGTATCGCACAAATTTATATAAATTATGTCCAAGTTTTATGATATATTTCATGTACTCTTCCTTTATCTCAAAAGGTATCAAGTTTGCATTACATTATTCCACCATGACGTTGCCTGTATGATATAAACATATTGTAAACTATCAAGGTAAGACTTTCATCTTTCGATGTAATCAAATTGTATCACAATAAGTCTTATTGAATTTATTTTACAGCCATAGATACAATGCAAAAACAATAAATAAACAAAGCAATAACTGTCATCTTATAAGACAAAACAAATACAATTATGTAAGATGCAGGAAATGTTTCAGCAAAAATGTTAATCCACAATCATGCTGTTTGACTCGTGTAAATCAAGATAAAACACTTTATTTTTTAGAACTGTACAGTTCGGTTTGAGGGAAAATAAAATTTTGATACAAGCAAAGAAACTTTAAATGAACGACGAAAATGTGTTCATATTTTGGCGCTAAATTAATTCAGTTACAAACTAGTTTATTATTCTTATATGTTTGAACATGTTCACTCAAAGTTCATCAGGAAATGAACTACAGTTGTACTTAATGAACGTGTCCTTTCCGAGAACTGTACTAAACACCCCAATTGCGTTACATTAAGGTCACTGTTTAAACAATTCGTCAGAATTGTTTTCATTTATTAGACAAACATTTTAACCTAGCCTCCTCAAACATGCGCTAGCCAAATTAATTTGCTCAAAACCAAATGTCGCGTAAGAGTAGAGAATGGGGAACTGGACTAACAGTCCACGCACAGAATTAATCATACTAGTAATGATGTTTGTGGTTGTGTTTGTTTAACAAACTTCATTCTATTGTTTGAGAATTTTCACTACACTGATTATTAGTCCTATATTACGAAATTGTTAATAAGATTAATCTAAGATTTGGGATAACAAATAGGAGGGCTGGAAAGGACTTAGAGTGAAACTCTGTTGTTTTTTTTCAGTTGTTATGTATAAAGTACTGTTGGATAAAATAAATGAAATATTGCTCAAATAAATTCGGTTATTCTAATTTTCTATACAATAATATTTCAACAATTAATGAAAATTTGTCATAAGTATCGTGGAATTTGACCATGAACCTTTTAATTAAATAGATTAATTACGTCTCTATTCTGGTCAAGCATATAAACCTTTCGCTCTTCACTTACAACAAACATTGACAAATCCTTGGCCTCATCCACACATGTCCCCATAAGCTAGAATAATTGATCTTCACACCCTCACGTTCATCAAAGTTATGTTCGCTTAGTGTCTAATATAAATTTATGTAATTTCTTTCAGCTCGCCTAGATCTGACTTACACACTACACCAACTCACTTCGGGCCTAACTACGCTTGTGTTTCTATCACAGTGCACGAGGGCTTGAACTAGAAACTCCACACAACTCTGTCGCTCCCATCACACAAACCTTCGCCCTCCAACTCCATTTCCCTCCACAACCAATCTACACTTTTAGAAATAAAGGTTATGATCTGTGACTACAGATTGGTACTTTAGGCAGAAACAAGCCGCCTACCCCCTCTGAAAGTCGCTTCTGACATTCAGAGCGAGTAGTTCAAGGCAAACAAGGGAGCGTTACAACAAACAACCCATTGTATTTTCAACAAAAAGAGGGAAAGAAAATTTCGAAACTTCTTAACTCAAGGTAAGAGGAAAGCCCTTTGCTTATTTTGAAATAATTTAAAATATTATGTTGGGATCTTTTAAAAAATTACTCTATTTTTAGCTAAATATATATATTTTTTTCATCAAACCTAGTATCATTTATCCACAAATATTCTTAAAAATTCGTTTAAAATGAGTTAATGTCACATTTCTAACATTTAAGTCTCAAAATATAAGGTTGTTAAGGAAAAAGAGGAGGATGGCATTTGGATAGATCTGAGAGCGATATGGTTTAATTAGATATAATAGATAGAATTAGCTCAAGATAGGGATGGGTGGCGTATTTTTGTGAATGAGGTAAAGAACTTTCGAGTTCCTAGTGCAATATAGTGCGTACGTAGGTAAGGAAAAAGGTAATATTTTGACTTTATTTTGAAATAATGCATCGTAGTATTAAATATTGCGTTAGAGATAAACGTCTACGCAGCAATATCTCGCTTACCGGGGCAGTCTCCTTGAGTAGGCCTACACAATAATAAATGGTTTATTCGTATTAACAATTGTTTCGGACCCTGAATAATACAAGTTCCATCCAGCTCACTTTATCAGACTTGTTGGAAGAATTTTATTTTAAAGATACATTAAATTAATTAAAATAATACACATAGCTAGTAGAGATAAAGTATTTAAAAAGTTATTTTTAATAATCACTTAAATTTAAAATCAATCATTTATGTAAGCCTTTAAGACATTAAACTAATATTTCACAAATCAAAATCTTAACATAAATATAAAATCTTCCATAGGATTAATTTACAAACTCATATTGATAATCTACTCAAGTACCAATTAAATTATCGAATGTCAAGACTAAATTTTCATATTGACTATTTTGATGACAACTTGATGTATTTATTTTTACCAAGAAAAAAACTACATTTCAAAAGAAATTTGAAACTGTTTATATCAAGGGAATGATTAAACTAAATCTAAGGTAGACGATTAAAGCTTGGTATTATATTATTGGCACGTATAATATAGTTTCCTTAATTTGATAACCGTACCATGCGTCATACAACGGGACACTGTATTTAGTAGCTAACTAATTTAACCTTGTTTGTAAATAATTTTTATTTTAACTCGATTTGTAAGATTTCTTCTTTACAATCTTTATTTATTTTAAATTTCAAGGCAGAGAAATGTTTTTAATTATATAATTGTAATGAGGAAAACTTTTAATATGCATCAATCTGAAATTAATTCTTTTAAATCCACACCAGTGGTGTCCTGGTCTATCACACAATATGGCGCACTACAAGGTGGCCATAAAGTATGGACACAAAGGCAAAGGAAGAAAAAAACAACATACAAAATTGACAGGAATAATAACAGCTATTTATTCTTACAGATGTAGTATAGAAATATTGGTCATTTAAGGCAACTCAGCATGGAGGGCTGCGTGAGTATTAATTGTGATGAAACACTAATTGATCGGGTTCATAATTTTGCCCACCTAGCTTGAATTTGCATTGTCAATAAGGGACACCACATTTAATATGCATTATAATGTAATTTACCGTCTTGACATTTTTATATATTTTTATGGACCGCACATTTACCTATATTTATACATATATATATATATATATATTTGCCTTGATCCAAAGTTTATGGCCACCCTGTAGCTCCCGACCGGGCTCCAAGGGTGGTTTTAAATAAATGATTTTCCATTATATCCTTGTTCTGTTACCTAAATTAATTAACTTTAGACTCGGTAATTACACAGGTATTAAAGTGTAACACTACTAATAATGTTTTACAATATTGTGTAATGTTAGCTCTCAATTTTAAAGTGTGGGTTCATCCATATCATAAACAGGACGTGGATTTATAATACGTGCAATTTTTTTTACTGGCCCATTACAGTCAGTGATCATACGTACACAAATTATGTTCATGATCTCCTGGTTGAAGAAATATCTATACAATAGTAATAATTTGGTAATTTTCTATCATCATTGATTTTTAACTAATATTTTCTTAGTTTGCGTAATGCTTTAGTACTTTCTGGTATTTATGAAGGATAAGCATATATTCAATACTGATGTTTTGTAAATGCTTGAATACTCAAATATACCCTTTTTTCAACATACCTTTGTCGATCTAACAAGATAGTGTTGGTATCAAATTAAGTAGTCTTTTTAATGGTTGTTGTGAAAAATATACATATGTTTTCCATTAGTAAAGATACTGTTTGATTTAGTCTTGTGCATTCTTTACTAGTTTTACTTTAGAGTGATTTTTTTTTTTTTTTTTTAATTTCGAAGTCATTTTTGGAGTTTTCAATGTAATCTACCTAATTTTTTTCTACAAATTTTCAGTTATCAAAGTATGGGCCCTGATCATAAGATATCCTCGAATAAAACTGTACCGTTCCAAAATTGGGTCAATGAGGAGGGGAGATTCAACAACCCCGACCCTGCTTCCCTCCCCTTGTGTTATTTGTTGTTGTGTTGAGTCTCGACTATGATGAGTAATTGCTCGGTATTTGTCATGTGGAATGTCCGAGTGACGACGAGCCCCTGAATGATGACCAAAACTCTAGTCTACAGCGGTACCAGAGTCGCGTCCATAGTCAACCAGAACACAGTCGTTGATGGAGAGGACTCGGATGACGGGAACCCATTCAGCGTTGAGTGGACTGGACAATAATTCTCATACTTCCCTGGCCCAAAAACCCTTCACACCCTCTCTACACTCCTGTTTATCTGCCTATGTATGTTTTTATCAAGTTCTTTACTTGCATCTCTCTTGTTTCCATTTAATTCTGTCTTTCTAGCCTGTTGTACATGTAGCATGTTTATGAACCCTCTCAAATCCTTCTTTTATATACAGTAAATCTTTTATAAGCTCTATAGATTTACTTGACACTTTTTGGTGTATTCTATTATTTTCCTCTTCAGTCTAGTTTAGTGGATCCGATTAGATGAAAAATAAAACCAATGGTAGAAAGTATTTATATTGTTCCTTTTAGATAAATAAGAGAATGTTTTCATAATCTTTCAAATCTGTATGGGTTAAGCACCCGAGTCTATTATATTAAATACAGTTACTAAAATAGATTCGTAACTTATTAAAATATAGTGTATGTGCAGAGTTTATCTAATTACTCTGTTAAATATATAGTATAATCAAACAAACTAAAAATTGTTCAATTAAATTACGATCATGTTTATTTACAATACGGTTGCCTTAATATAAATTTAAATACATTTAGTAGTGGTGAAACATAATTAATCTATATTCTATTGGTAGGGATTTTATGAGCAATTTTAATGTTTTTAATATAAAATTTGAATTAATTTCAAATTATGAATCGCAAATATTCTATTTATTGAAAGGTGTCTTTGTTGAGAGAGCTTGCTTATAAACACGATGACTTTCAATGTCTAACAAAACTATATTAAATGCATGTGATTTGCGAATTTGTAGGTAAGAGTTTTGAATTAGTTGTGATTTAGATTAATAATAATTTAATTTAATATAGTGCTGGCCAACACTAACAAGTTCTATAATATGCCGACACTGAAAAGTGCACAAGTACCTAACATGTAATCATAAATAATATATAAAAATAAATATATATTAAATAATATAAAAATATAGTATTAATAAGCTACAGTAATAAAGACTAGTCGTGAATATCAATAAGAATAATTGATATCATTTAAAACACAAAAAGATTAAGAAGAATAATCCAACTATAGATATTTGTTGTGGAACATGTTCTGGTAGATTAATTATAAATAATTTACTTTAATAACTCTTTGAGTTTTGATTTTATTTTGTGATAAAAGTCAAATTCGACAAAATATATAGAATAATTGATGCTAAGGATGTAAAGACCTACTCACTAGGGTTCATCTTTAAAGAGTTATTGAGAGAAATTAATTTTGTATTAAGAGAGGCCCTTGGAAGGGACATGAATAATTATAGTCCTACAGGATCAAGAACCAAATTTACAAGAAATGTTTTTAATGGAAATATTAAAAACAGATAGGGCATCATTATAAAGTAAACGCAAAAAATAGTTAGGAACCCTAAAAGGTTTCAAATTCTGTAATAATCAAAATAAGTCCTATTAATAAAAATTTGATCATAAAAAGCAGCCGCAAATTTACGTTCATCGTTTCACATTCTGAGAGAGTCTGTTGTCAATGAAATTCGCGGCAAAACTTGCATATTTAAGCTTGGATCTTAAAAGGGGATAGTACAGGCATTACATAGTCAACTTTCTTAAATGAAGATGTAATAAATTTAATAGGTCCAAGAAATATGTCATTTTGCAATATTATATGTTCAAAATGAAAGTGAAAGTGTAGTTTTTGTCCAGAACATCACCTATATCGTTAATATTATAAAGGTAGTGATTAATGTTATCATTGACCAATTTATAAGTAAAAAATAAGCATCAGTTTCCCTGGTAAGAGATTTGGATTTTATTAATAGACATTCGATTTTCAAGAGACTATTAAAAAATACCATTTATGTTGTTTAAATACAATCTGCCATTGATTTGATAAATTTAAATAGTTTTACATCATCTGAAAAGAGTAAATAACCAGATAAGTTTAAATATGTACCTATGTCATCAATAGAAACATTAAAGATAAGAGTACCTAAATTATAACCATGAGATACACTAAAAAGGGCTAAAAATGTGTTGGAAGTGTGTGAATCTATTTTAATAATTATTGATCCTTGACAGCGGTTCCTAGCCTTTTATTACTCGTGGCACCTTAAATATCCTAAAATATTTTCTCAGCCCCCTAGATCTTACTAACATATTATTAAGATTTATTCAAAAATAGTGGCCTTATTTACTAATTATAATAACAAATAAATAAAAAACATAAATTAACTTCACTAAATGTATTCAATAGGACCTCTATCTACTGTTGAACACTTTCCACCCATTGGTCTATTTTGGTTTAAATTGTATTAATTAATGCTATTTGTATGCAAGAGTCAATTCGGAGTCGATTTATCTGCTTCGTTTTAGTATTTATCATTGTAGAAACGCCATTTCACATAAATATTTAGCAACAAAGGGCAGCAAATTTTGAATGTTTATGTTAAAAAAATGGGGATTAGTTGTACTATCCGTGATTTCTATTATCTGTGCTTTCCCTACCCTCCATTACCCCTGGAAATGGGGAGTCTTCTCTACTTACATAATAACGATTATCAAATTCTTTCTTCCAACGTAAAATTTAAGATAATTGACTTCAGTAATAAGCAAATAACATTTTAAATTATTGTTTCAAGTCCCCCCAAAAAAACTTTTCGTGGCCCCCCAGCTAAGAATCACTACATTATCATACAAATAATTTATAAACCATTTTTTATATGAGTGGTATAAGCCAATATATAAGTCAAAAGCCTTACTTTGGTAAAAATAAATAGCTTCAACCTGGCTTGAGTAGACACAGGAAGGGCAAAATGTCCCAGAAATTCAACTAAATTTGTGACTGTAGATTTATATTTGATAAAGACAAGTCGATCTTATGAGGTTATATTATTTACGTGGTGAACAAAATGCTCATATAATATATTTATGAATACCTTAGAGAAAGTATTTAAGAGCAAAATATTTCTATAATTACAAACATTTGATTTTCGCCATTTTTTATAAGTAAGTGTGACAACAGATTGTTTTCATAATAGAGGAAATGTTTCATTTGACAGGTTATTGTTAAGAATACGGGTGAGGAGGGAAAGATTCGCATTGGATGGGTGCGATGCCGCATCAAAGAGGTGAGAAGACCCATAAAGTGCTTTAAGTGCTGGCACTTTGGACACATCGCCACCAGATGCAAGAGTGAGGTTGACAGATCCAGGCACTGCATTGGATGCGGTGAGAGCGGCCACAAAGTTGCCGAGTGCACCAAAGATGTGCGCTGTATCATGTGCACTGAAAAAGGGAAGGAGGTGAACTGCGACCACGTAGCTGGTAGCAGCAGGTTCGCAGTCTTTAAGGAGGCACTTCAGGCGCTAGCCACAATCATTGATGAGAGTACTTTAGCATAACTTCAATCATTGCGAGGTGGCACAGGACCTGCTCATGCAGACTGTACGAGAGCTGAAGCCAGATCTATTGGCCATTTCGGAACCGTATAGGCAACTCAGCACTCAATCCTGGGTTTCCGACTCCACCGGAAAGCTGTAATCTGGTCCTGCGGTGAATTTCCTTTCCAGAACGTTGTCAACAGCACAGAGAAGGGCTTTGTCGGGGCTAAGCTGAAGAATATCCATTTCTACAGCTGCTATGCTCCGCCTAGCCTAGCTCTCGATGAACTCACCGACTTCCTCGTCAGGCTGGTCAAAGACGCGAAACAGCACTTCCTCGTGGCAATCACAGGAGACTTTAACGCTTGGGCAGTTGACTGGGGGAGTAAAGAGACAAACCCAAAAGGTTGAGCGCTACTGGAGGCAATGTCCTGTTTGGATGTCGTCTTAATGAATAGCGGTGGAGAACCGACTTTCATGAGAGGAGAAAGGAGCTCTATTGTGGACCTTACGTTCGTCAGCAGCAGTCTCGGAAGAAGGAACAGCTCGTGGAAGGTTACTGATGTCTACAACTATAGCGATCATCGGCTGATCTCCTGGGAGGTATCGGTTGATCGGGGAAGTTCTGGACCAGTACCAAAGAAGGAAAACTCACTAGGTTGGAAGACCAGCATGTTTGACCTGAACCTGTTCCACGCAGCCCTCGACGATGGCCCAATTGGAGAGGGCAGCGCCACGCCAAGAGTAGAGGAAGTTATGAGGCGGGTCACCAAGGGCTGCGATGCCACGATTCCTCCACAAACCAGCGTTATCGCCGGAGTGCTGCCGATTGGGGTCTTAGTGGAAGAGCGGAAGACCCTCCTGTATCTTCGCAAAGGTATAACATTCTGAGTGCAGAGGAGTTGAAGAGGCAGGAGCGGCGAAGCAGTCTCAAACGCTGGCAGCGGCTGTGGGATGCCTCCACCAAGGGGATATGGACTTACCATTTAATTCCCGATGTGGCTAGGTGGTACAACCGCAGCCACGGAGCTTTCAATTACTACCTGACACAGATAATCTCGGGACACGTGTGCTTCAGGGCATACCTATACAAGTTTAAGTATGAGAACTCCCCGGAGTGCCCCACCTGTCGCGGAGTTGAGGATAATGCAGATCACGTGTTCTTCAAGTGTCCTCGGTATGACACCCAGCGTGAAAACCTGGAGGTCATAGTAGAAAAAAAGATTACGCCGGAAAACATAGGAGATATGATGCTGTCGTCAGAGGCGGCGTGGGAGACGACAAGCACGTTTGTGAAGGAAATCCTCAAGGACCAACGTCACGAAAAGCAGGAGAGGAGGAATAAGAATCAGAAGGAAGGAGCTCAGGACATACCTAATTCCACCGCCAATACCTAGGTGAGAACGGGGAAGTAGGAGAGGCCAAATCACTGGAGGAAGAGCAGAACAACAGCTAATGCCTCCCCCCGCAAAGTAATGCCTAGCAGCGGTTCCATGGGGGAGTAATAGAGGCGAGGAGAAGAGGGTCAGGTTTTTTAGTCGGTAGGGGTTGGTCACACTAACATCTCGTGGCCAAACCGAGTCCAACACGCTGTGCGTAAATGCATTTTACCCCCTCACCAAAAAAAATTACATACTACTTACATGATACTACATACATACATACATACATACATACATACAACATACATACATACATACAATACATACATACATACATACATACATACATACATACATACATACATACATACATACATACATACATACATACATTACATACATACATACATAATACATACATACATACATACTAAATACATACATACATACATACTACACATACATACATACATACACACATACATACACCTACATACACATACATACATACATACATACATACATACATACATACATACATACATACATACATACATACATACATACATACATACATACATACATACATACATACATACATACATACATACATACTACATACATACATACATACATACATACATACATACATACATACATAATACATACATACATACATACAACATACATACATACATACATACATACATTACCATATACATACATACATACATACATACACACATACATACATACATACATACACACATACATACACACATACATACATACACACACACATATATACATACGTGTACACATACATACATACATACATGTACACATACATACATACACATACACACATACATACAATATAGCTAAAAAACTTAGTACTTAATCCGTAATCACTAAATTTCTCCACACTTCCCTATCTTTGCATATTCCTTTCGCTCAATAACATCTATTCACAGAATCATACACGCTCTTTTATCTTAAAACTCTAAATGTTTCTCTTTTTCACATATTCAATTTCAAAATTTAGCCACGTCTTACATAGCCTACCTCTTTTACTTTTGATTCATACACTTTACCCTCGTCACTCGATCCATACTCATCCTCTGTATATGCTCAAACCTCCATACAACACTTATTTCACATCGACCTATGGGATAACATTTCAGATCACACTACACCATTACCCATTTATTACTGACTCTGTCAATAAAAAAATTTCCACACACATTTCTTAGCTATATTATTCTCACCGCATTCATCAAGCTCCTATGTTAATCCTGACAAAACCTACGCTTCACATCTGTAAAACAACGTTGTTTTTAACACTATTTTAGATACTGCCATCTCTGCCTCTTTTGATACATCATTCCTTGAAATAGTCCACATACATCCAACTACTCTCCTTGATTTATTCTCCCGTAGGTCGATTTCACCATCTGTCCTTCTATGTTTACAGAACATTCTGCCTACATACACAAAATCATTCACGTGTTCAAATAACTTAACATTTATAAAAAGTTGATAATCATTTCCTGATCCGTCATTTTCAACAACCCTACCTTAGTTTTGTAAACATTTATACGAATATTCATTCTGTCTGTTGCCACACTCAAACGATTTAATGCACTCTGCAAGTCAATTTCCTTCTTAGCCATTAATACGGAACATCTTCATATTCATATGAATATGAAATGTAAAGTATTTAAATTGAAGTAATCATGTGCATAATCAATATATTTGGTGGGGGTAGCGTTATTTTTAGTAACAAGGGGTTAATCTAGTGTAATCAGTTAAAGTGGATGAGCTATTTAAGAATCTACTAGTTATTGAGAGATTTGTATTACCAAATGGTGGAAATTAGCAGCAACAAGGTATAAGAGGTTAGTGTCATTGTTATCAGTTCTGTCAAATTGTTCAAATCCTTTAATATTAGTCGATGCAAGAAGCTGAGTAGATTTTAACTTAATGTTGAAATGAGACAGATTTTGAGCATGATGATCGTTCCAATACATTTCAGGGCATTTAAAATCATATAAAATTATTATTTGAAAAGGATAGTTGGCCAAGCACTCTCAAGAACTGTAAAGTAGTTACAACATATTTCAATTGTCGTTTGGGGAGCAAGATTTATTTTCCCTGATAACAGTTTTTTGGTTATAAAGGGTTGTAATTTCAATTCTTATATTCATTTCATGGGTTTCCCCACCAAAATAAAAAATCATTACCATCAATACAAGCATGTTAGTATACTCTACTGGTGACCTGGTGTCTAGGGTAAGGTGTCGGACTTCTGAGCTGCGACCGGGTTCAATCCTCGGTCCAGCACAGATTTATCTGATTATCAAACTCTTCCTTCACCTCTGACAAGACGTGTATTAATCAAACTTGTGAATGTGAGGAATGCCAGGCCTCCACCCTGGTTCGGATTCCACGTTAAACTGTAGGTCCTCCATTTCATCTCACAATCACCCTACCATTACACATTAGCGTAAGTGCGTATAACCGAACGGGTATAAGACGCGGTGCTAATAATAATAATAATAATATACTCTACTATAGAAGTTAAATCATTAATAACCTATAATGTGACACTAGAATTTTTTTATAAATCATCAAGGCAATCCTGCTCAAGCATAGGGGCCTATTGCAGCGGTTCACATAATAGAAATTATGGAATTGTTTGTTAATTCATAAAAATGTGGTAAATTCTTAAATGAAAGCTACTGCTATCGACAACTCTTTATATACAGGAATTTTCAGCTTTTTTAGGCTTGTGAAACCCATGTAAAGGGGGTTAGAATCTCGCGGAATTATTGTTATAGTTTTGGTATTATTATGTTTTTCACATTTTTATTTGTATCATAATGTAATAGCATAATAAAAATATAAAAGTGTTTTAAATTTTGATTATTTAAAATTTTAAAAATATACTTTTCCCTTACTGAATTAATTGAAAGACATAACTAATAATATGCTGAATAATGTACATAAATACGTTTATCGAGTAATACTTTTGGAAATAAATAAACTAGCTCACTAGCCAACGTCAATGTGAAATCTTTAGAAATGAATAATACAGTCATCTATAGGAAGACAATTATTATTAATGTGAGACATGTGATTGATGCTTAGAACAAGAAAATTTTTATATCGGCTCTAATGGTTGACAAGTTAACAAGCATATCATCCTCAAGACTTAGTAGTCTATTTCATGATTTGGATTTTATTCTTGCCGTGGCCAAGAAGGCTTTTCCACACAAATATGACTTTTAAAAGGGCCCAGGAGTTTTGTTGCTTTCACCACTGGCTAGCATACCTCTCCTTCAGTCCACGAGGAAAAAACTGACAACTATAACTCACGTGTCTTGTAAAATTTAATTGCAGTGTAGAGTTGTCTTGCACCGGATGCCGTGTCATGTGCATCTAGAGAAACATTAAAATACAAATATTTCTTCCATTTATTTAGTCTCATGATTTTTTACTAGGAATTTTATTTAAACTTTCTTAGTAATATTCATCCTCAAATTCTCGTGGCAAGCCTGACTGATCTCGAGGCACCCCTAAGTGCGGTGGTACACCAGTTGAGAATCCCTGCTTTAGATTCTATACCTTATAGACTATAGAGCATTAGTTTAATATTTTATAAAAATGTAATATCTCATTTTAACACAATTTCACACAATTGTTACACTTGGAAATCTAAGTAAATGCTGATGAACATAAATCTACCCATTCATAAAATTTTAAAAGTCAATTTTAATATTGTTAAACAAAATAATTATGTTCATATGATAGTTTTATTATTTTTGAAGATTCAGAGCCATTATTCCATTGAGAAGCTCTGCATTATGAAGATGTTTTTCAACCATTTATATTGGATTTATAATGGTGTTTGCTAAATTTTTGTTGTATAAATATTTGAACGCATCGAGCTAGACTTTTATTCTTTGTGCGTGATGCAATTCATTGTGGCAGAGTAACCCGCATTAGGGTGGATTATTTTTCTCTACTGACCATGACCGCTCATTCATGATGTTAAGGGTAGGTGGACTTGATCCCGGCTAGTATCTGGAATGTTTAAACGATTGTGCATATTAGGACCACTTACTGGGTCTCAACTATATTTTTACCAGGCATTAACCCCTCAAACTGAATCCTTAATAAAATTTTGCCAGTGCCTATTGGAGGAATTGAGTTGGAGTTTTCAGGAAACACTGGCAGTAATGGGATGTTTTTTATCACTTGGAAAAATGTTCAGTGCTGTTCTCATGTACATCCCGATAGTAAACGCTAGATGTTGTGTAAAATTTACCCAGATAATATTACAATCAGTCAATGCAAACTTGACGGAGAATATATTTACTAGCTAGCCCCGCCAGCTGGACCTGAATGTACAATCTAACTAACTAATATCTTATAAAGGTATTTCCTACTAGCTAGCTTGTTTTGTTTTGTTGACTTGGCTATTGTTAGTAACCCATTTTTATGAGTTGAGCTCAAGTTATAGATCATGGGTCTCGGTCAGCTTAAAGCAGCGAATTTTCTCTAAGATTGGAGACTGCATCTTTTTTGTGCATAAGTTTATTACTTATGTTGAATGGCCTCAGTCACAACTCACTCAGTGTATCCCCACAAGGGATATTCCATCAATCCAGAAATGGGAATAATTCTGGTGAGTTGGCCATCCATTTATTACAGGTAGGCCTATATCAGAATTATTTACTACTCTGCGTGGACGGAATAATGGGGGAGTTTAACGGTGTTTAGCTTGGCAAAAAAAATCTCTTACACATGGACACACTCATATATATATACAGATATACATACACCCCCAATAATTAAGCTCCATTTAATGCAATATTATTCAAAAGGGGCGTGATATTATATCAATATTTGTTTAGGTCTTCCCCGGGTTCTCTTTGGGATAAATCTACTTGACTTGCTTCTGGCTCTTCCACATGTGCCATAATATGCCTGCTTCAAAAGTACATCTCTAAATAAACACTTTGAAGACAAGCTATAAATTCTCCAAATTCTTTCATCTTGGTCTTACAAGCCATCTTTGCTTGCATGAGACGAGTAATGTAGTGGTCCAACTTGTCAAAATTGCACAAACCACCACTCCCCCCTATCTACCGGGTCAACAATAACAATAATAACAAAAACTGCTATAGAAGATATTCTACAAACGGCTTGTATTAAATTGGATTAGTACCGATATTGCTTACAATAAATACTTACATTTAAACGGTTATATTTTTTTTACATTTACGTAAATATCGAGAATGTATACATTAAACAATATAAGAAATGATTGTTAGAAATTATTACGGTTTTTAAGACAGAAGTTAAAATAGGATTGTTTGTATATTGTTTTATATCAATACTTTAGTTTGTAATTTGAAGTAAAATATTTAACTAGTGATAACTCTGCCAAGCTAATTTGAGGTGGTAGTTCTATAATCCTTAACTTTTCTGAGAAAAAAAGAGGTTTTATAGGGTTGAAACAAGTTTTAGTGTGTGATCCAAGGAAAAGTGTAGCTAGGGCCCGAAGTCAGAAATTGACGAGGATTAAATTATATTTATTAATTATTATTTTATCAATAGGTATTTTGAATAAAACCGTAGTTTATTTTATTTTAATATATGATTTAGTGTTTAATCCCATACAGGACTATTTTACCATAGGTACACACCATAAGAAAGCATATTAATTTTGATTGATTCGGAGTTTACAGTAAATATAAACTCAGAGGCTTGTAAATTAATAAATAATAATAATATAATAATCTTTGGCTAACATGATATAAGCAACAATGTAGCTATAGCGAGCAGCTAAACCAACATTCTACCCTTTTAGCAAACTAAATAAGCCAGTGAGTTTCTTGTCTGTCCTCCATTCATTCCCGGCCACAGTAGTGCCAACCTCTAACTAGACTGTAGCCCATGGAGCTGGTTCCACATCGCCGCTAACGCAATAAACGGCTCAAACAATGGTCCACCGTGATTAATGGCTCGCATACTGATGACGATAATGATGCTTGCCAGCCGACCTAACGGCCATAGTTGGGTCCGTGAATGTATTCACGCAAGAAGCCATCAAGTCACCAATACCTCAGTGAAGTCACTCGCTATTTTTGAAGGGAATAGGACTGTAGATTCACCAATCTGAACAATTAAATAACATTTAAATAATATATAATTATATTAAATATATTTCAAGCCTTGTTCTTTTAAAATCCAGACAAATAAGATATCAAATGTATGTGTTTATATTAGTAATAAGTTAACTATAAAAATAATAAACTAACTTTAGTTAATACTATTTATTAAATGTACCCCCACCTGTCCACACTCCCCCCTCTCACAAACACTAAAATTTCAATTTAATGATGCCTCTGCATTCACACAAGCTGAGTTATACCTCTTCTTCACAGGTGAGGTACTTGATTCAGTGCCAACTGTTTATTTTAAAAAACATTTTCTATGTCTGTCTGTAGAATTTGCCAGAAGAGCCAATCAACTGTATAAATCGTTAAGTTACCTTTATTATGAACACCTTAATCGCTAAAGGAGTCTAGAAATATAATACATGTATAGTACTATAGACTAGAGTTAGTACGTAGCAATATATTGTTTTGAAAGGTTTTTAAGAACCAATATGATACCGTGGACAAAAATAGTTTGTTAGTCAAATTGTAGAATAAAAGGTTTACGCTTTTCCTATAAACTACAATACATAAGATCTTCTTTGGTGGTCTAATGGTATAAGCCATCTCACTTACAATAGATTATACTGCCTATGATCTGGATCTCACTGTTAAAATACCGGTGGGTCTATTGACGGAGGATTTTCCTGCTTGGTTTTACATTCTCCCCCTCAGAAAATACGGATATAATTTATCCAAGCTTAATATAATAGCGTAAGTATTAAATATACATACAACTCTAAAGGGTAGAAAGACGCGGTGCTGTAAAAAAAATCAATATATTGATGGCGTGGTGGATAGGCGATTAGAATAAATGCACAAGCACTCTAAATGAAAATATTATGGAAACAATGGAAAGCTTAGTTTTTAATTTGTTTTTCTAGGATATGTTGGTGCCCCTAAAAAGCAAATCCTCAATTACGGTGAGTCATAAAATTAAAATGAACGAATACCTACGCGATACAATTCTGCATAAAATATAATGTAAATATATATTTTTATATATTTTACCTCGTTTCGTTAGTTTAAGTAATCAAACATTTGTGTAATGTGTCGGGGTGTGGGTAAAGAGTGCCCCTAATTTGTTTTGGTTTCTTGTGTGGGAGGTGTGAAGCTTTAATCCTACTAAGATATAATGAGGTTATTTAGGTTTCTTGTGGTGGGAGGTGTGAAGCTCTAATCCTAGTAGGATGTAATGAGGTTATTTAGGTTTCTTGTGGTGGGAGGTGTGAAGCTTTAATCCTATAAGATGTAATAGGTTGTTTGTTTCTGTGGTGAGATGAAGCTTAATCTGTAAATGTAATGAGTGGTTTTGGTTTCTTGTGGTGGGAGGTGTGAAGCTTTAATCCTAGTAAGATGTAATGAGGTTTTAGGTTTGTGTGGAGTGTGAAGCTTATCTAGAAGATGTAATAGTTTAGGTCTTGGGTGGGAGTGTGAAGCTTTAATCCTAGTAAGATGTAAGAGGTTATTTTGGTTTTGTGGTGGGAGGTGTGAAGCTTTAATCCTAGTAAGATGTAATGAGGTTGTTTTGGTTTCTTGTGGTGGGAGGTGTGAAGCTTGAATCCTACTAAGATATAATGAGGTTATTTTGGATTCTTGTGGTGGGAGGTGTGAAGCTTTAATCCTAGTAAGATATAATAAGGTTATTT
Organism: Timema podura; assembly: GCA_033556935.1. NCBI lineage: Eukaryota > Metazoa > Arthropoda > Insecta > Phasmatodea > Timematidae > Timema > Timema podura. The sequence continues at coordinate 51,537,339 of JAVRXN010000009.1, forward strand.
TGGATTCTTGTGGTGGGAGGTGTGAAGCTTAATCTTAGTAAGATTAATGAGGTTTTTGGTTCTTGGTGGGAGGTGTGAAGCTTTAATCCTAGTAAGATGTAATGAGGTTGTTTGGTTTCTGTGTGGGAGTGTGAGCTTTATCCTATAGATGTAATGAGTTATTTAGGTTTCTGTGGTGGGAGGTGTGAAGCTTTAATCCTAGTAAGATGTAATGAGGTTGAGTTTTCCTTCCAGAATGGTTGACATCTTTCCCTATACGCCAATGCGAGAATTGTTAGTAAAATTCAATTATCTCACCCATGCCCAAGTAGTGTAAAATTGTATACATCCATGATGGGTAGTAAGATGCGTTAAAGAAGGGTATATATTTTTAGGCTAGAGAGGCTACATACATAATCCGACTTTTGGAATTAGTCAACAACATTTTTTTATATTTTTTTTTAGCAAAGAGTCTTACTACCGATTAGAAATAAGACACGAAAGTAGAAATATGTATTTTTATTAACTCTTGACTTGTATTCACCAAAGTTTTGAAGAAATAAGACGATGCCACGTGGACGTTAATATCTTCCAACAAATGACCGCCCCGAACTAGAACACCAGCCCAACCGATCCACCGAGGCTGGTGAGCACTAGGTATAAACAGTAGTTACATACCTCAAATCAACGACCATAAGCTCTAAAAGAAACTCCTCTCCTTAGGGTTCAGCACTTCCCCTCCTCTTCTACCATTTTCTTCCACCAAAACAACACCATCTCTTCAGGAAATCCGAACCTATATTCCCCTCCACTCGGACGTGCGGAACATGTCACTGTCTACAGTGTTTTGAGTAAATCCCCCAAGACGTGTAGGGACAGACTTCCCCCAACGACTCGAATATTGGTTGGTTCACCAAGTACCGACAAGTTGAATGAGAGGAACGCAGGAAGGCAGTCTACTCGTTGACCCACTACGTCCCACCTCGCAAGCAATAAGAAGAACGCGTTCATTCACACACACACACACACACAGCTACAAGATAGGCACAACATACACCCCAAGGGCATATCAACAATAAAATAGGAATTTGTATTTTTGTTTTTACTTTCTCTCTATCTTACAGGTAGAGAAAGTATTGTGATCGTCAAAAAAATCGAACTCGAGATTTTGATGAATTTTGACGTTTCATGACTTCCTGAATCCGAAAAAGTGGTTTTTGAATTTCCGTCTGTCTGTCTGTCTGTCTGTCTGTACCTCCAACTAGAGCCTAAAATATTTTACCGATTGAGCTGAAACTTGATATCTAGGGTTTTCATAGGGTTGCCCCGAGGGGTTTTTGGAATTGGATATCTACCCCTAAAATTAAGGGTAGTTTACTGAAGGGCAAAAAGAGAAAAAGTCGATTTTCTCAAAATCGGCTATAACGATTTTGATTAAATTTCATTTATAAACATTAATAAATATTCCAAACAAAATGGCTACTCTCAATATTTCGGCAAAATCGTTTTAAGGGCTCCGGTCTGATGCGTAAAATAACATTTTTTATAATAGCTCCGAAACTATTTGAGATATGAAATTACTTAGCATTACAAATATGTATATATATTTATAATACAAATATTTTATTCGAAACATATTTTTATAAAATCAATAACTTTCAATATATACGCAATTATATATATATATTTTTAACTTTTTGGGCATTAAAGCTTAAGTATTGCGACCGTAAGAAAAACTAACCTGAAATGTTGATGGATGTCGACGTCTCATGACCCCCCGAACCCTTAAAAATAGTCTTTGCAAAGCCGTCTGTCTGTGTGTCTATTAAAACTTAAAATTAAGGGTAGTTTACTGAAGGGCAAAAAGAGAAAAAGTCGATTTTCTCAAAATCGGCTTTAACGATTTTGATTAAATTTCATTTATAAACATAAATAAATATTACAAACAAAATGGCTACTCTCAATATTTCGGCAAAATCGTTTTAAGGGCTCCGGTCTGATGCGTAAATTAATATTATTTATAATAGCTCCGAAACTATTTGAGATATGAAATTACTTAGCATTACAAATATGTATATATATTTATAATACAAATATTTTATTCGAAACATATTTTTATAAAATCAATAACTTTCAATATATACGCAATTATATATATATTTTTAACTTTTTGGGCATTAAAGCTTAAGTATTGCGACCGTAAGAAAAACTAACCTGAAATGTTGATGGATGTCGACGTCTCATGACCCCCCCGAACCCTTAAAAATAGTCTTTGCAATGCCGTCTGTCTGTGTGTCTATTAAAACTTAAAATTAAGGGTAGTTTACTGAATGGCAAAAAGAGAAAAAGTCGATTTTCTCAAAATCAACTCCAACGATTTTGATTAAATTTCATTTATTAACATTAATTAATATTCCAAACAAAATGGCTACCCTCAATATTTCGGCAAAATGGCTTTAAGGGCTCCGGTCTGATGCGTAAATTAACATTTTTTTAAATAGCTCCGAAACTATTTGAGATATGAAATTACTTAGCATTACAAATATGTATATATTATTATAATACAGATATTTTATCCGAAACATATTTTTATAAAATCAATAACTTTCAATATATACGCAATTATATGAATTTTTTTAACTTTTTGGACATTAAAGTTTAAGTATTGCGACCGTAAAAAAAAAACTAACCTGAAATGTTGATGGATGTCGACGTCTCATGACCCCCCGAACCCTAAAAAATAGTCTTTGCAATGCCGTCTGTCTGTGTGTCTATAAAAACTTAAAATTAAGGGTAGTTTACTGAAGGACGAAAAGAGAAAAATTTGGTTTTCTCAAAATCTGCTTAAACGATGTTGATTAAAATTCGTATCTAGGCGTTGATTAAGATTATAAATAAACTGGCTATTTTCATTTTCCTATGAAAATGATTTTTAGGGTACATTACAGAAGCGTTAATTTCCGTATCTCCACATATATTGGAGAAACTAAACAACTTATCATTGCAAAATTGTAGGACTATTAGAAATAAAAAAGTTTTAATTGACATATATTTTTATAAAAACAGCAGTTTCTGAGATATTTGCAAATATATTAATACAATTTTGTGAGCTTTAGTTGTAAACATATACTACTTAAGTCTTAACGCAATAATACTCCAATGCCATAGAGTAATTAAATATAAGTAAGTATCTAAAAAAAGTATGTTATTTTTCCTTAAATCTCTTAGGAGAAATGTTTGCATAGCAATGATCTATCTCCATTTTAGACTCAATAGTCAATATTTACATTTTTTATTGGTCAAAATGTATAAATGAATAATTAAATATCTATGCGATGACTTGAAGATCTGCAACACCTTTTAAAATGTTAAAATTTTAACCAGAAATCGAAATTTTAATACGAAGTGTTGACCCTTGTGGAAGACATTAAACTGTTTGAAATGCTCTTAGGTGGACAAAGATGCGCCTCTTTTCTCATTGATTCTATATCATTGTATATTATTTTATGCGTATTCTTATGTGGAGTGGTGATGATACAATGTACATTATTCCGTTCAGAAATCTTACGAGTTTATAGAAAGAGAGAGAAAGTCTGTGCGGTGTGCCGTACCATTTATTTACACTGCGTCTTTTTCTCTGCTAAGTCTATCCTCATCTAATTACACTTACAGGCTATATATGAAAATGGTAGGTTTTAGGTTACTTATATCAATATTTGCATGAAGGTAGAGTGGTAAATGATTTATAAACAACATCCCCAGTTCACCTAGTCGATATTCTAAGACGATACTACTTATCACACAAGTTATTTGTTATAATGACGCCCTTAACCGTGTGACAGCGGGTGCAGCTATTAGCATAAAAAATAGATCATAGGTTATGTTCATTCATACTTTAAAGTCATAGTTTATTGAAGCCAATATTTACTCATTTCAAACGCCAACAAACAATCTAGTTTATTTGGTGAGGGTAGGTCAACTACATCAATAGTTCGATAGTCCATTTTAATGAAGATTTATTATGAAAATCATTCCACTCAATGTTTGTGCTGTGGAGCAGAATTTCATTTACCATCAGCCATCTGCACCAATTATGGCCTATGTATATTAAACTAATCAATATTAGAAAAAATAATGGTTTGGTTCACTGCACATAATTTTTGATCCTTTATTTAAATTTATTTATAATATGAAGCTAAATAATATACAATATTATCTAAACATAATGGGAAAAAAAGAACTTCGGATTTCAACAAAGAGCATAAATAATATAATAGACACAGAAACAAATTATTGGTAATGTATATATGTAGTTCCCTATGTCTCACAGCTCTATTTAAACATGTATTAAATATTAGCTTAAAATAATGATATTTTAAATCAGTGTGAACTAAACTTTTATTACTTCAGAGCCATTCTGTTTAGTACAGTGTACTGGCTTGTAGTACTACTTGTTTCAAACCTTGTTTGTGGTACTTATAGGCCTATTGTCTCTTTACTAAGACTTGTTACCGACTCATTAAGTTGGGGTGACAAGATCATTGAACCCATGACCTCTGGATACGTACTAAATTTAGAGGAATATTGCATAATTGTTTGTTTAAATGAGTAACCTGATACAGGTCTGTACATTGGAGGAATATTTGAATTTAATGATTCATGAAGTGTGTTGTATTGTGAGACCTTTGTCATAAGCAGTTACAACCTATATAGCATTTTGTGATTCATATTAGGAGTCCTGAGAATACATAGCATATCAAACATAAACATAAACAATATCAATTACAATACGTACAATAATAATATCTCAAAAACTACGATATAATTATTGTCCGTGGACAATTTATTGTAAAACAGTAGATTTAAAATAACTAAATTATAAAATTTCATTCGACCACAAAATGATGTTTGGAGTTTAAATTTTAAAGGTTTAATGTTAATTATGAATTTTAATATACAAAATCATGGTAGTTCCTTTAATAAATACCTCTTATGGATACCAATTATTTAAACAATTACATTCATGGTGGAAGGTGAATAAATCCGACTTCATTTTATTGTGATTTCGATAGTAATATTAAGTTTATGCTATCTTCCATTTCATCATTTAAAATGGTTTATTCTCTTACTAGGAATGAAAGTATAGAAATTGGAGGTTTTAAATTGGGGTACAAAGTATCTTTTGTGTTAGCATCCATAAGCTAAATTCAGAGGTTAGTAAAAGAACAAATGTTTACCAGAGTTCTGTATGTCTACATTAGGATAAACGTACAGTACTTAACTTAATATTTTGAAAGTATTCTTAAAATCTTCTGGTAAACTCTCTCGTCATCCTTGTCATATTATTCCAATTTGACAAAGTTTTACATAAAAAAGTACAGTTTAGAATTGGAACTTTAATTAATAAAAATACCACGCTTAAAAGGGAATCATTTTAAGAGATATTTTTTTTCCAAATATATCATAGATCAGCCCTCTAAATTTTTTTATCCGATAAGATAACCCCACAAAACAATGAAAATTAATAATAATACATACATAAAAATAAAACAAACATTTAGTTTAACTTAAAATAAAAGCAATATAATCCATATTATTCATCTTTTATTTATATTTGGAAATTTTGTACAAAAATATACGATGCATAAATAAACCCTTAGTATATGATACGAAATAGTTAAAAATGTAAGTAAATATATATTAGTACAGATTAATACATAATCTACTGTACCCTTATCAGACGAGTAGAACCTGAAAGGATAATTGGAAAAACTATTATCTTTTCATTGCAATGTTTGGAATGGCGGAGAACCAACCTTTAACAATCTGCTAAATGCTCGATTAAATTAGCTATTCAAATTCTATAGCTTCAATATTTTGGCTATACAGCATAAGTAAGCAGATTCAATGAAGGAGTTTACATTCAGTGTAGAGTTTGCAACACTGTGAAATTAGGTCTAAGTTTCTTCTTGTTCATTTAAATTTCACTGCGTTTCATATTTTAGATCATATACGTTGTGTGGTATTTAAATATGAAGATATGGTAAGGAATTTATTGATTGCTATCCTTTCTTATTTTATTAAAGAAATAAATACATTTAGAGTCTGTGTCTATAAACCCTCATTTTGGAATTTTGAATCTCATTTTATCTATATTAATAAAATGAAGAGATCGTGTGTCTTTCATGAGCGTATCTTGATATCAAGCGCACTTAGAAGTCTGAAATTTAAAAAATAATAGTTCCTGTACATGAACATGTGCACATAGAAGCCGGAATTTTATAGCTTGGATTATATTTTTTAAATTAATTAAAAACCAGGTCGGAAGAAATAGAATGATGAAATTTATTTCTGTTGGTTTGAAGCAAAGAAAAAACACGCAATCCATTGTGTGGTACCACAGGCAACACCACGTACTTTCTCTAATAATAAATATAATAATATCATGAATACATTTGAGTGGTTTTCACGAGGTCGTCTGTCTGTCCAGCGTACTGTTGCTCAGTCTAGAGCCGAAACCATTTTACCGATTGGGCTAAAATTCGGTATAAAGGATTTTTATAAAATTCCCCTGAGGTACCACTTATGGTAATTATTGTACTATTTTTGCACTTTCTGAATAGACTGTTTGTATCAGCACACTAGAATTTCTATGAGAAAGAGCGGAAGATCCTCTTAATTTTGCTGAAATGGAATTTTCACATACCTTCCAGGGTTCCTTAACAATCGACATAGAACCGACGTCTTTACTTTCCCTCCGAAGGAAGTTGTGCTAGGGATATTTAGCGCTCAAGAAAAATCCTTTGACCTCAGCTGGTTTTGGACCCATGAGCTTGGGATCCTGAGGTGATAACTTTACCCCAAGACCACCGAGATTGACTATGGTAATTATTGAACCTTGGTTTAAAATATTAGTCACGTTTTGGGAGTGCCATTTGGTTTAGGAAATTATACCTACTACAAAGTTATTAAACTATAAGTTGTCTACGCAGTTATCTTTAGACCTTTTTGTGTTCGAATTGATTAGTATATGGCGACGGTAATTGGTTTATTTATTAGAGATTGACCACATTCTGGATTATACTTAAAATTTAGAAGAAAACACCTCCAACGCTATTGGCCCTAAGGCCCTTATGTACTACGATTTTATCTATAGTAATGGTTATTAAACCTCGGTGTATTACATTATTCACACGATATTTATCTTGGTTCTCGAGAAACCACCTACTAAGTGGCTATCCATCCCTTTGGCCCTTATTGTTCAAGTTTAGGTACGACTTGGTTTAGTACGTAATCTAATAGATAATTATTGAGCTTTGCGCGATAACGTGTACTACGTAGTTGTCCATTGAGCCCTTTTTGTTCCGATTTATATTTCTGTAATGATAGTTATTGTTCCTCAGTATAATATATTACTCATTTACCTGATATTCATTGGGGTTTGCGAGAAATCGCTTACGACGCTGTTGTCCTCTGGGCCAATTTTGGTCATGTTTTAAGTGCAGCTATGGAACACAAGTTTCTATACAAACCCACGGTGACTTACTTGATAATATTTGTTTTTTTCTGCTTGGAGTAGGAACGTTTGTGTGGTGAAATGGTAGCTTAACTTTGGAGGCAATGAACCAGATCACTTTCAAGGTTATGCACAAGGTCACGTTCTGAGATATGGACCTAGGTCAAGGTTAAAGTGGCGGAATAAATTTAGTAAACACATTAAAAGACTCTCAAAATTCCATTCATTCGCCCACGTTGAGAGAGGTTGGCAGCGGCATGAGTAAGGGGAGTGCCTTTGGGGGTGAATTACAGTGGGGACTATGTGTGCCCCTTGACCACTTCGGCAGCTGCGAAGGCCCTGCTGGAACCTTAAAAAGAAACGGCTGATGGGGATACGGTGAAACTACGATAGGACTGACAAGCCAGTAGTGGATTCAAAATTGCTTTCAAAATAGAAACACACAAAATAGGAACGCGATGCCCCGGAAAGGACAGACATAACGGACACTAGCCCATCAAAGGAAATTTATTACAAATTGGATTAAAGGTCAAAAATGAATCATATGGGGGACATTTAGAAGCCGCTTGCATATCAAGTCACCAACCAATTAAGACCGAGGTCAGGGAAGACCACAATGAAGAGAGTAAGATAATAAACAATAGATATAGGATACATAACTAAGCCCTTAGTAGGGCCTGGGGGTTAGACCAGGTCATTCCATCCACAATTATGTATATCTCGTGGGTTATTACCCAGGCACAGCAACTAGTACTCATATTCAATACCATGCTTGTATTTCAAAGTAAATAGACAAACATGTATGCATTATACGATTATCAATATAAAACCAGTCAAATTTACAGTTTTATTTTCAAATTTATATCAAATACCTTTATAAAAACAAGTTGATGAAAAAACATATTTAAATAGATCCATTTACATTTATTCATTAAATTTGAAAAAAATAAACATAATGACCAACAAGAGAAAAATGAAACCTAAATCATGTTAGCTACACACATGCCATATTTCTTCTGTCATTTATTTGGTGAATTTAAAGTAAATAAAGTTGTTAAAAACATAATTTATTTCCTACTCTACATAGATCTCCCTTTTCTACTTTCACAATTGAAACACAAAACCTTGAGTGTGTTTTTTTTTGTCCGCGTAAGCCATTACATACGAATTTATACGCGTACGGGAACGTAGCGATTTTAATCCGTATCCCTATATTCGTAGCGGTAGATTCATACAGCCAAGCTTTAATTAAGTCAGTTGATGTAAATGTGTTGGAATTAAAACATGCAGTACTCGCGACTCATGCATACAATGACACGTAAGCGAAAGAAACTTATATCCATAAGCATGAGTAGCTAGCGTGAAAACCCATTTCTTTGGTGATTTGGCTTAATTAGGTAAGGACATACTTATAATATTTAGATATAAATGTTTTTACATGAATTTCTGATTTCATTTAGAAACTTTTTTTAATGTGCATTATATGTATTTATAGTTTGTACCGATTGTTAGTTTATAATTTGAACGTGGTACAAATATATTATATAATATAACATATGTAATTTATAACATAATGCACAATAATAATAATAATGTAGGCATATATTTTAAAACGTGTTGAAAATTATTATGTATATTTTGCTACTTAATATACTGATATTTATATAAATCATTTTAAAACTAGTTCAGTAATATTTAATTTAAATCTACCGCTAAAAGATTAATGCTTTTTAGTTGTTGAGTATAGCTTACATGTATTTAAATTTCATGTAAAATACTTTGAAGTGGATATCAATTGGTCAAAACCTAGCTTTTACGCAATACGTAAGAGAACACAATACGATTGGTGTGAGTGTTGGGTTCTAAAATATGTGAGTTTTAAACGTTAGAATCCCACTTTTAAATAAGATCCTGTTATTCTAGTTGTATTAATTACTTTTTAATAAAGACTTGTATTCAAATGAAATTTACAAAAAATGTAATTCGTCCAGACCCTTGTGATGTGTTAAATCTCGTAAGTTAATTAGTCAATTTATTTCTATGTGAATAAGGTTTTTCAAAGCGTGACTTAGAAACTTTGAACATAAGCTTCTTCTTCTTCTTATTATTATTATTATTATCTAATTATATTATTTACCACGTTTACTAACCGTTCGGGCTATAGCACTTACGCTAATGTGTAATGGCAGGGTGATTGTGAGATTAAATGGAGGACCTATAGTTTAACGTGGGATCCGAACCACGGGGGAGGCCTGGTATTCTACACATTCACAAGTTGTGATTAATACACATCTTGTCAGAGGTTAAGGAAGGGCTTGTAATCAGATAAATCTGTGCCGGGACCAAGGATTGAACCCCGGACCCTCAGCACAGAAGTCTGACACTTTACCCCAGACCACCATGTCACCAATAGCTTACTAACAAACCACAATTCTGTCCTGGTCCAAGAGAGCCCTCTGTGAGAGATCTAATCATAAAGATAAAACATTTTAGCAAGTATCTGGGGGACAAATCAAAATACGATAACACAAATAAAGTTTACTCGATTAATTTAATTTAAATATAAGAAATTTCTATCAGTAATTATGTTGGGCACTCGCATATTTCCAACGTATTATAATTATTTGTGACCACTTTCAAACAGAGGTGTGTGTGTGCTTTATATTGTTTTACTACCCTTTCAGCATACCTGAGTTTAATTACACTAATGAAATTTGGATCATAAAGTTTTAGTTTCTAGAACTATAGAATTAATAGATAACTTATTTATATTTACTTTGAGGAAGATTAAAAATCTATTTGTAAAAACCCCACCCTCTTTACACCCAGCTGGGATTTGAGTCCGACCTTCCATACCCATTGCACCGTCCATTTATGGTCTTTACGTTTAGAAACTGTTACCAACGAATACTTTCTTGGCAATTATATAGACTAAAAAAAAAAGAATGTTCATACATTAACGATGTAAGATATAAATACTGAAAAATGTATATTACGATTCATTTTCTATTATAAATCTTCTCGTCTAAAATATATATTAAATTGTGGATTCTTAAAGCCATCAATTATAAAACAATATGTATACAAAAGGTTACAAACCACAAAACTTATTTTTAAGTCTTTTATTTCTAAAAATATAGTAAAATTATCTAGTTCATTCTACCCATCCACAAATTAACCATACAGTGGGAAAACATAATTTTTTAAAATGAAAAACTATTTAGTGGTTACCAATTATCTGTTGTCAATTGGGAAATGTAGACCCTGCTCGTGGTAGAACGGTGACTTAAGCTTTTGTCCTGTTGAATTCTACTATATAGTCCATTCACGTAGGAATATTCTCTGAAGACTTTTCTCATATCCTATATATAATACTTTCTGTAGGAAAAGCTTCAGAACATTCCTACGGTGAACAAACTATGTTGGTAGACAAGAAGACCTTTTTACCATGTAAGGGGTGTAGAAGATATTTACAATCCGATTATATTTCTGATTCAAGCTTTGATGTCAAAAATTCCGGTTACTCACTTCTTCGATAGAGTAGTCCAAGCCATCACTTTCACAATAGATGGCCTTTCCGATTACGGGTAGATAAGGGTTCAAATCCCAATCGAGTACACTGAGAGTTTTCCTCTCTCCCTCCATGCAAATGTTGGTACATGTCCTATACAATCAACCTGCCTTGTTCCTAACCAATTATATTATTTATAATATATGAGTATGGTCCGAAAGAGGGGTAAGTATTGAGACACAGTGACAAGAAATTTACTATAGTATGTTATTATTATTATTATTATTATTATTATTATTATTATTATTATTATTATTATTATTAGCACCGCGTCTTACTACCCGTTCGGGTTATACGCACTTACGCTAATGTGCAATGGAAGGGTGATTGTGAGATGAAATGAAGGACCTACAGTTTAACGTGGAATCCGAACCACGGTGGAGGCCTGGCATTCCTCACATTCACAAGTTGTGATTAATAAACATCTTGTCAGAGGTGAAGGAAGGGTTTGGCAATCAGATAAATCTGTGCCGGGACCGAGGATACTATAGTATGATTTTTGGTAAGGAGGAACAGTATCTGCTAGTTACTAAAGTTACTAGAACAAATTTAATACCTCCCTTCATTACGTAATGCCATTTGTAGCTCTCATTTATGAAAGATATTATCAATTATTATAAAATAACACACGTACTGTAGTAAGATATAATTAATATTGGACGGAAATAAATAGGTTTTAAATTTTTAAACTGTTCTTTCTACCGAAATTAGACTATTGATTCTAGGTTGTTGATGTACCAAACCACTTGTCAACAGAGAAAATCATGACGAGGTTTCAAACCTTAAGACTGAATGAATAAATAACAAAAGGTATCCTTTTTTAAGCTCTGTGGCCAATAAGATCCTTTCCCTAATGTGGATAAAAGCGAGTCCAGAAGTGTCAGCGGTGAGTGGGACTCTCTCTTGTGTCGGCGGAACGAAAACTCGGCAAGTGTGACGAAGTCCATTTATTTCCCATTAATTTCCATACATTTCGTCTAAAAAGAGAGAACCCCTTTCTCTTGGCTGTGGGCGTGTGAGAAAGGCGTGAGGGGGAGACTAAAAGGGAAGTAAGAAAAGGAGGATTGGGACGGAGAAAAGCGGTATTCAAAGTGACTGAACAAGACCTCATGCTTTTGTAGGAATCGCACACTGCATTAAACTTGCTCAATGTTTCGCAAGGCGGCAATTAAGAGGATTTCATTCAACTATATAGAATGAATCAGGAGGCAATGTATGTTAAGTGAATGTATTACATCATAGTAAATAAATGGTACGACAGATTCACACAAAATTAATCATATAGTGTATCAAATCTTTGAATAAAGTTTAAAATAAAATCTTTTCAGAAAACCACCCATGGGAAAGTCTTCATAAAAGAAATGAACTAATCTTGTTTGTTACAATCACTATTTATACATAAATTTTAAACTAAATTGTACAAATATGTTAAACAAGTTCCAAATTTAAAAAATTAGGTTATTTGTAAGCTACCTAAACATTAGTTTTAATTTTATAAAAATAAAAAGTTATTCTTATTTATTATGAAAATCAATTCTCAAATACTGGTACCTATTTTGAACTCCATCCACAATGACAATATCAAAAAATTTAAAAAAAATTATAAATATTTGTTTTTAGTAAACTATCCCATGGTTATTTTAATTTATAAAAATAAACATACATTGATTGATCATGTAAATTAGTTCCCCGATACCAATTTTTAAACCAAATCCTTAGAGCTATTTTGAAAGAAAAGTTCAAATTTAAAAAAAGTCAGTTATCAGTAAACTACTATAAATTATTCTTTAGAAAAATAAATCATAAATTATATATAATGTAGGAAATTTAACATATACCAATTTTAACCTATTCACTAGAGCTGTTTTTTTAAATACTCAAATTTAAAAAAAAGTTTGTCAACCTTAAGCTACCGTGAAAAAACTACAATTTTACACTTTTGTTTACCATGTCAAACAATCCTTCAATATACATTTAAAACAAAATCAATGTCGTAACTTTCAAAATAGTTAGAAATTTCGAAAATCACTCATCAGTCAACTACCCATCATCTAATGAGTCGATGTTTACATAAATACCTTTTATATTCATACAACTGAAAAATTAGGCTTTTGATGTGTAATTTTATTTGAGGTGTTTCGATGATGATGTGATAATATTATAATGGCTATATGCTCCTATTTCATATGTTATTGCCTATTGTAATACAAATGAGAACCTATATATGAATTTTCTCTGCCTGTTTCTTTCTTTGATAACTTTTTGGAAATGGTTTTTGATACTACTTGAATACCAATACCCTGTAATTCTAGTGTCTATTCTGGCACTAGCTCATTCATTGGCGCATGCCCTTGTATCTCGCCCAATGGTGCTCTTGTCAAATACCTTCTTAGGCTGTCTCTCTGCTATTCAGATATGACATCCAAATATCTACTTCACGTGTATGTTTGTAGTAGCTAGGAACAACCGCTGGGTCCAGTGGCCTCATAGGTCCAGCCATGAATTTACCCACTTCGGTGAACGCATGGTTTAAGGCTTCACTATTGCAGTAGATTATCCTGCCCATGATGGGGAGATTGAGGTAAAAATTTCGGTCAGTTGTAATTACGGTGTATTTTCAATAGTGTTTTATCACTCTCTCTCTCTCTCTCCACGCAAATGAGAGTACTCTTCCTATCCTTAAAACCATTAGAATAATTAGTATATAAGGGTATAATCTGAATAGATGCGGTGCTTAAAAAAAGAGACTGGTAACAAATAATTTCTTCTGGCTCACAATAGGGTCAGTTCAGTCAGAACTTGTGTCTTCTGTAACATAGCTCTTAGTCAGGTGCGCGTACCCATTTACTATTATTTATTTACATTGCAGTGATCATACTTCCCCTGTAGCTTACTGAAACAAGTCAAAAATGCCTAAAGATAAATCGTGTATCGGTACAGTACATTATTTAGGCAATGGATTTTGGGAACTTATTTTGAGTAATCAGAGAGTTTAAAGTTAAAGGTATGTCTCTTGTACAAGCTGTAAACATCTTGAGGAAAATATAAGGAAAACTCTCTACGGATACCATAGCCATCGCTGACAAACCTACCTAGTAGTGCAACGAAACTCTGGCTGAAATAGTGTAGCCACCTCCTCAATTCCACAACGAATTAAGGCCGGCGTACAACAACAAAAACGATACCATTAGCAGAAAATTCAAAAGATATAAAAAAAAACAAATATTTCAGAGGAGCCGATAGGACTAACATCAAACAAATGGACCGTACACTGATCCATTTGAGTTTTGTTTCCACGAACCCGCTCTGCAAATATTTATTATTAGAAACAATTCAAATATTTGCCATTAAATAAAAAACTTCCCATGATTAGATGAAACTAGGGTACCAAAGTGACATAAAGAATAGGTAACAGTATAAGGTATTTTATTTATATATAAAAGTTAGATATTTTAAATATGATACAGAAGGATATATATATATATATATATGTGTGTGAACGTTATATAATAAACTCATAATAATATGAATCATCTATGATCGTCTCAATCATCAATAGTTCAAGTCGTAAAAAAGACAAATGCAAACATTCAAAGCATTAACAAAAAGACTAAATCTAACAAGTGAGCTGAAAGCTCTAAGTCCACAAAATTTACGTTGCGAAATGACAACGCTCTGCATCAATCTAGCAGTGATTTTACTATCTAGTTCAAGTCGTAAAATGACAAATGTAAACATTTAAGGCATCTAACAAGTGAGCGATGGCTCTAAGTCAATAATGTTTACGTTGCGAAATGACAACGCTTTACGTCGGTCTAGCAGTAACTCTATTATTTCTTACTCACAATTATCAAAAACAAACACGTAGAGTAAAGAACCAAATCAATATTTTAAGATACAAAATACCTTTTTCTCAGTTGTACAGACTATAATCTTGTCTTTAAATAAAAGGTTAGCTTTCCAACAATATTTATAGATATTGACAAAAACCCAAAAGGGGATTTTTAGCCTACATTCTACAAAGGAACATTAATTCCCGCAAAATTATTCTAAGTAGATTTAATTTTTCTTAAGCCAAACAGGCTGTAAATTTAACCATAAAAAATTTAATATTTCCATGATATTACCAAATGTTACTCGACACAACCCGGAAGGGGCCTCCGTGTCTACAAGACAACAACAATAATGCTAAGTTTCTATTTAAAAGATTGGACTTGTTCATTAAATTTCAAATGTTAGCCAAAAGGGAATTTTGATACACAATTGCCGAAAAAGAATTTTATACCTTTAGTATTCATCCTGAACACCAACGTGTTCCTGGAGGAAGTCCAGACAAGAGTAATTATTCCTCTATTCTACACCAGTATTTATGTCAATATTTTAGCTCAGAGAGGGGGGAGAGGGGAAACGCCAAAACAAAGGAGAAACACAACACATGACATAAGACGGACGGAACATCTAGACGCGAAAGGACGGTTCTAGAAGCGTGGTGGAGCATGGAGAATGATCCAGACTAAAAGTTGCTATCGCTCACTGACGTCTCGGGCATCATACGTCACACTATTTTTCCCATGACACCTTGCGCCGACTTGAACTCCGTGCTTCATTCAGTCAGTCTTAGCACAAAGTTTATAGTGGAGTGTAGTTCGGGAGGCCGGCTCGGGAGACGTGATAACAACAACATAGGGCGATGGGGCATGGTAAGTCCACTTTAGTATTACTTCACCAGTGCTTCATTGATGTTTTAATCTTTTCTTGTAGTGGTTATTTCAATAAACGCTACAATAGATGGTAAGTATTGCAGACATCATAGAAGGATCAACTACATTCCTTTCTGAAGTCGAACTTAAATCAGCTGAGCTGGTTTGTCTGAAGTTTTGATCGATGACGCCATAAGAAGTTTAGAGAAGCTTCTAACAGTATTAACGTCTTTTTTTAAACCATAATATTAAATATACAAATGAAAATCATCAGAAATATTTGTAATAGTAATTAATGTATATTTATATAATTATATACTAGAATATTATAATGGTTAAAATAGGTTTTCTTAATTGCGAATTTTTTTGTCTATTTTTATTTTATAATTCCTATCTTTGTGCCTATTAATAATTAAAAATCCTATTTTTGTTCTTATTTATACTTTTAATGCCTATTTATATAGATGTTTTAATTTTATTATGAATATATAATATGTATGACTAATTTTGATATTTATATTGCCTATTTTACTTCATTTTTCTTGCCTATAAATTCGCCCTCTAAAAGATTCAATTCTACTCTGTATATACTAATATGTAATTCATACAAATTATACGGGTAGACCTGTAAAAGATAACCAATTATTTTTAATCGTGTAGATAGCGCTATTGTGTGTTAACCGATAAAAACATTAAATTTATAATAAACATAGAGTATTTTTCACGTAATGTCTTCCCTCAGGATTGGATTTATGACGGTAAAAATTTAACTCTTTCGCTCTTATATTTGTAAAGTTCATTTCTGTTTGATACAACATATATTTGCTCACATTTTGCATTTAAATAAATCAAAGTGACTCAAAATATTAGCTGGATATTTATTTGGGTTGCATAATTTTTAAAAATATGTGCATATGATCATAGGAATAGCTAACTCTTAAATGTAAGGAGTGACAGAAATACAATTGAAGTTTAAATTAAAAAATAAAAATTACTTAGTATCAAATTAATGACAGGAGTAAAATGATAACGAGCCCGATTAAGTGGATGAATGGTCTAAGGCATCATTCCTCTGTTAGACTGGCCTCTTGAAGATGGGGAAAATGGGTTTTGAATCTCAGTCAGGTCAAGTGAGGGTGGTTTTTTTCCTAACCAGTTTCTCATTCTACTTCCACGCAAATAAAAGTAAATTAGCTTAAAAACCTTATTTCCTAATCTTTACTCAAGTAGAGTAATTATGTATGTGGAAAAACTCGTATGGACGTGGCCAAATGCTGTAGACGATTGTGTGAAAAAAAGAAACAGTAAAAGTTTTTAAGAATAAAAGAGCATGTATGATTCAGTGTGTGGATGTTGTTGAAGCGAAGGATAGATAAGTGTGGAAAAAGCTAGTGAGGATGGATTAAATAAAGAGTGGTTTTTGAGATATGTGCACAGTTTCTTGCTTACTCCATAAAGGAACGCCGTGATTAGTTATGTATATATATATATATACATACATACGTAGATACATGATACATATACATACATACAACTACTTACGTACATACATACATACATACATACATACATACATACATACATACATACATACTACATAAACATACATACCTACATACAAACATACATACTACATACAAACATACATATCATACATACATACATACATACATACATACATACATACATCATACATACATACATACATACATACATACATACATACATACATACATACATACATACATACATACATACATACATAATACATACATACATACATACATACATACATACATACATACATACATTATACGTATATATAATATATACATGATACATATACCATACATACATATATACACATTCATACACAC
Source organism: Timema podura (assembly GCA_033556935.1). Taxonomy (NCBI): domain Eukaryota; kingdom Metazoa; phylum Arthropoda; class Insecta; order Phasmatodea; family Timematidae; genus Timema; species Timema podura. Next base: position 51,554,982 of record JAVRXN010000009.1, read on the forward strand.
ACATACGCACACATAAATACACACATACGTACATACATATATACATACATATATATTTAAACATATATATTTTTGTATGTATGTATGTGTCTGTGTGTGTATGTATGTGTGTTTTTGTGTATTTATGTATATATATATATATGTATCTGTGTATGAATGTGCGTATGTATCCATGTATGTATGTATATGTGTATGTATGTATTTATATATGCATGATGTATGTATATATTTATATAAGTATACATTATATTATTATTATTATTATTATTATTATTATTATTATTAGCAACGCATCTTACTATCCGTTCGGGTTATACGCACTTACGCTAATGTGGAATGGTAGGGTGATTGTGAGATGAAATGGAGGACCTACAGTTTAACGTGGAATCCGAACCACGGTAGAGGCCTGGCATTCCTCACATTCACAAGTTGTGATTAATACACATCTTGTCAGAGGTGAAGGAAGGGTTTGGCAATCAGATAAATCTGTGCTGGGACCGAGGATTGAACCCCGGACCCCCAGCACAGAAGTCTAACACCTTACCCCTAGACCACCAGGTCACCAATTATAAGTCTTAACATTTATCCTGTTCAGAAATTATGTTTTAAATCATCCTAAGGAGGGGTGGGAGCGGTTCGATTATCCCCACCTATAAAAATCTGCCCTAGATAAAAAAATGTTTACAAATGCAACACAAAAAGTTTGGATTAATAAATAGGAGTCTTGTAGAGAACTGTAAAGAAGTTGAATTAGTTCATATTAAAATCGGTACATAGATATTATAAAATGCTTAAGTATACATCTATCAAACACCTTACTTCAAATGCCAAGATTGTTTAAGTACCACCCTTAATACCCATTCCGATTGTACGACATATTAAATTAGTTGCACTTGAACTAAGCGCCGAGTCTTGGTCGGGCGTACTTAGGACATTTTCTCTTAAGTAGATTTCCACTTCCTTCCATTGGTATATTTTAAATTTATTCTCTCTTCCTCATCTCCCCTAATGGGTGGCAAAACATGGTACCAGGAAAAAAAAACATGTTAATAAACCAATCTGAATTTCATTCGAATAAATATAAATTAGTTTGTGTGTACTTTGCAATAAAACATATTAAGCAACTCTCCTTTGATCCAAGTATTATAGAAAAAAAAAAGTAGATAAAATGCCTGCCATATAATAAACCAGTAAAAAAAGTTTAGCAATATACTGAAGCTGCCCCAAGGTCCTTGTAGTACAGCTACTCAACAAATATAAAATATAAACTTGTGTAGGATGGCTTACTGCAGAGGCTTGTAAAATAAGAAGGGTATATAGAAAAAAATACCAATATCCGGCAAAAGAAAATAGTCCTCTTTATAGGTCCCGAGAGGAAATTTTACGTACAGAAGTAGGGCAGAATGTACTGTGCTGTGGTAGTATTCCGTGCCCCAAAGGATTCAATATGCAAGCTGTGGCATGTCCTTCTTTGCAGGTTCAAATATTTAACTTTGACATATCAAATGAGTAGACTTGACCTTTTGACATGACTGACAGTGAGCATTCTCAGATGTCAACCTAACCACGAGTGCTACAGGATGTGAGATAAATATTTACTATTTTGTGTATTTTATAGGGTTGGGATGGCAAGATTAATTTGTTGCTCGTGAGCTCGAATGATTATTACTTTGACTTATAAACTAGCTTAATTAATTAACAGATACATACCCCCGTCTCCCAGACGTGCATTTATCACTGGGACAGGGGTAAAGCAATTTCACCTTTGATCAATACTACCACCATTCCTGGAATCGAATTTGGGACTCTCAAATTTACAGATAGTGTTACTGACTGAAATAAGATACAATTATAGAATATAACTAAAATATACAGAAAACACTAATACTTTATTCTATTCATACCTCTAAAATATGCAAACAATAAAATAGATTAATAATTTTTTAAAAAAAGACTGCAAATATTTATTTGTACTGTCTAATTTATACAAATAAATATTTATAATTGTGAACTTTAAAAATTCATTTATATTTACCCAAAACATACAATTCAAATTATTTAAGTCTATAAAATGATTATATTTTAAATTGGGTTTATTCTTACAAAACTATTGATATTGAAAATAATATTTTTTTTTTTTAGATTTTGTCATTAATACTGCTACATAATTGAACACTGAGACGCTTTCCAGGATATTAGAAATCTCACATTATTTAATAAGTTGTTTGATATCTATTTTTAAATATCGAATTCAACCAAATGAAGTCGAAATTTATTAGCTGGTTTCTAACGGGTTAAGTTTAAAATTTGAGTGATTTTTGTTTTAAAGAAACTACGCTTCACGCAAAAATTTGTACTTCTAGGATTAAAGAAAAAGTCTATAAATTCTTATTTATAGCCTTCCTCTATCAAATAGAGTCATGTTTTGATAAGGGCACAACAGAAAATTTTAATATAATTTTGGATGGTTTCATAAAGTTTTATATAAGTTATCACAACTTTTTTTAAAATCAATGTATACATAGAATTTCAACTCTTTTACTAATCTGACTTTCACCAAAATTTTTCTGAAAATTAGGCTAAAACTACCATACAATTTAATAATTTTATAAAAACGGATATTGATAAAAATAAATAAAATTAAAATAATAATTGTAAATTTGATTGAGAAAGCCCACCTAGGTAAAGATAAAAAATGTGAGAAAAAACCACTAAACAAAGGTGACACCTTCTTTCTTCTATCGTCTATAGTAGAAATAGTCACACATATATTTCTATACAAATGTCAAAACAAAGTAAGTAATATTTCGTCTTTGCTGCCTTTATCAAACAATATTTTGTCCCTAGGTGAGCTTTTTCATTAAATTAATGCTTATTAATTTTTTTCTAACAATTTCTCTTATTATAAAAGGACTTTAAATGTCTGCGCTGCTTTTCACTGCTCTCCAATGTATCAGCATTAAGTATTATTTTTAAGATGATCCCATTTATTAGACTTTTCTTTTCACCGCGTTTTACAACCCTTTTAGACTATTCGCATACATATACTAATGAGGTATCAGGAAAATAGGTCATTTTGAGAGGAAATACACATTCTAATTAACGGGGGATGTCTGAATTCAAGGAGGACAAGCCCTAAGCTCAAGAGATAGATGCAGGATACTAATATCATAGATAGATTAATAAGCTAGCACACAATATATGAAAATAACATTGTTAGACAATAACTATTCATTCCCTTGCTATAAATTCTTCATATAGCTAAAAGTTTCTCAATGCATACAAATAAATGGCATGTTGCTAGAAACTCTTCATATGTCCAGTGGCTTTTTCACTGCTAACAAAAACCAACATATTGCTAGAAACTCTTCATGTGGAAAGTGGATTTTCACTGCTGACAGAACTATCAGAGTGATAAAATAAAAAAGCCTTCCTACGGCCAATAGCATTTCACTTGAATCGTCCCAATTTTACTAGACAGTAAAAGAAGGGCGAACTTAAAAAATTAGCATTAGGGTGAGAGGCATATTAGAGTTATATAAAAAAAGGAAATTTCATACTTTAACATAGTTTTAAAACCATAGATATTTTATTTTCAAATAAGAATATAAACAAATAATCAGTTAGTAAAGTAGACCCAAAAGGGGAATACCAAGAACAAAACAAATGTTAACTTTCGATAAGTGACAGAAATTAGCAAGAGAAAATACTATATTAAATAACTAAATCATGTAGGAATAAAGACAGTATAGTTATTTCAGATTATTATATAAACAGATTATAATAATCAGATTATTATAAAAACAGATTATACCAAAGTAATGTGCCTATATGAAATATTCGGTAGTTGCAAATAATAAAGCTACTACTTTCTAGACTTCTATAATCTCTGATAGAACAAAAACTGCCATATTTCATAAACTCATTTTAACCAACAAAGCACAACTTCTAAGACCAATTTTACCTGGACAAACTTCTGCAATATAATTTCTCTCTCAAAAGCGGCAACTCAAAATGCACCATAAAGTGTTACAAGGATGACAACAAATGAATCTTATTCCTGATGGGACTTTACTAAATATTTCACACCGAATGACTTTAGTATAATTATGTACTATGATTCTTGATAAGGCATAAAACAAAGTTACGATACTTTCAAGATGGGAAATTATTTGAATATTTTACCGGTTAGGTTGGCACCAGGTTAATATTTTAGTTCGAGATATAGTGACGTCACCTCCAGACGGCGCTGGCGTAGGGTTTCGAAGCGTGGCTTGGAGGGTTGGCGGTTTGAGCTCGGTAATTTGCAGTAAGAGGCCACTTGGACTAAGAGCTCAGTCACAGTTAGAGGTTACTTGAACTAAGTGCTCAGTCGCAGTAAGAGGTCACTTAGACTAAGAGCTCAGTCGCAGTAAGAGGTCACTTGAATTAAGAGCTCAGTCGCAGTTAGAGGTCACTTGAATTAAGATCTCAATCGCAGTTAGAGGTCACTTGGACTAAAAACCCATTCACAATGAGAGGCCAGTTGAACCAAGAGGTCAGTTGAACTCAGTGTTGACTTGTAGCAAGACTGGGGAGCGGACGTGTTGAGGCCAGAGAGTGGATCGTTTCCCTCGCCCAATTAGCCTCGTGGATGAGACATGTTGGTGGCCGTAAGGAGTGGATAACAAAAGGATTGATTTGTACAACACGACAATAATAAAGTTAAGGAAAGCACGATAGCATTGAGTGTGTCTTTCTTTGTACGATCCTTGCATTTGACTAAGTGGAAATACGTCGCCGAGCAGTGGCGACTCGCGAGGGCCAGATGCGATGTACCCACGACCTGATATAAGAGGGATGGACAAATAGTAAAATGAAAATAAATAAATATATATTGTATTCGTCCCCAAACATAGAAATGATAATCAGGGCAGGTAAACTGAGTTGTGGTGGTCATGTGTCGCGAATGTGTGATGGCAGGCGTGTACACAACATTTTAGTTGGGAAACCTGAAGATACCAGACATCTTGGGAAGATAATGTGAAAACTGTTTTGAAGGAGGTTGGGTGTCAGTTTAGATATTGGATAGAGGTGTTTCAGGACAGGGTTGAATGGCGATATTACATTCTGGTGCCCGTAAACTTTCGAATCTCTTAAGGACAGAGAATTAGTTAGATGGTTAATGAAATAAGCATATCTAATATGTATTTTTTTCACCATGAAATTAATTCAAAACTCTTAAAGCAAACACACATATACCTATATATCAAAATACAATAACCAATTATTTATTTTACTCATTTAAAAATGTCAGATATTATGTAACCATTCTTACTAAATATATATTTTTGTCGATAAATTTTTATGAATACATGCAAAGAAACATATACATATTATTTAAATACATACCGAGCTAACATAAACGAAAAAAATAAAAGGGAGATTGGTAGAGTTGGGGGGCTTATGTCGAGGTGCTAGAAGAGAGGTTTTGAAAAGCAGAGGAAATCCACAAATAAACAATAACACCCAATAAAAACGTTCACCACCCTCTACTTCGCTTCATTTGAATCCCTTTCACCTGACAATCTGGGTTGAACTATCCTCGTCTCCCTCACTGTCTGTCTCTTACACATCTATATTGTTGGGTGTCCATTGTTGCATGAAATTCGGGTACATGCGTCGCACGCATGCTCACAATTCCAGTCAAAAACAACAACCGGTTGGTTAGGATTATCATGTGAGGAGGGGGGGAACCCGGGTTTATAGTACTAAATTATTGTTTTTTCTTCTAAAACAAACAAAAAAAATTCACCATAAAAATGGGGAATAAATAGTATGGAAAATAATTGTGTTGGTAACAGTGGTATGAAAGAGTGGCAATGGCAGGGGGTAAGGGGTTTAGTGGGAGAACGTTTAGCAGCCATATTTGACTAACTACAGCTATGTGGAATAGAGAGACTGGTCCATAGACCTTGAATTTACAGCTTCTTCAAATTGATACAATGGTTTATGAATTAAATTTCAAATAATTATTTGGTTTTAGAAAATTTGTGAAGGTATTCAAGTAGTTATCACACGTCTATTATGGACAAATATAATTAGGAAGTTTTTTATAACGTTTCCAATGCTATCAATAACAAATATTGAACGGATTTACGGAAATTGAGTTTTTAGTAATACATAATCAAAATTTCAGCAACGTTTTATTAAGCAATCCATATATAACCGTAAAAAGTTTATTTTAGAAAATAAATTTAAATTAAGAGACTTGAATGGATTACCAACATAAATATTATATATTATAAGCTATTAAAAACACGTTTAAACCCCCATAGAGGACCATTTCTGTGAATAATGATTATTCGTTTTATCATAATTTGTTGTTTGTAAAATATTCCGCTAATTTTACCATTATATAAAACTGAATGTCAGGGACACACCTGGACTTGGACCCAAGCCGTATATGGTGATGTCAACACCCATAAATCATCCTTATCCCCATCCTCCCTCCCAACACCCTCCGCCACTACCTTCCCCAGGGATTTGCGCAAGGAGGAACATGGCGGACAAAATGCGTTATTATAAAGCTTTCGAATCATTTTCAGCGTGATAGCTTGTAGACAACGCTTCAACGATCCTATAGCTAGTGTTACCAACAATGTAATCGATTGGAAGATTACTTTTTTCTCACTTATTCTAACAATTTTATCCCAGTGGGGTGGGTTTTAATGCTATAGGGTAAGTGGGAATAATTTAGCTAACTTTTATGGTACTGCCCAATTCCGATCTAAATATTTGTGTGCACATCGCCTTTAAGTCAATTCGGGATATAGCCATATGTACATTAATGGGGTAGAGATGGGTAAGGTATGGATTTATAGGAAGTGAACCATCATGGAAAATACTTAAAGTAGAACAACCCTCAGTACATCATGACGAAATATTAAGTTGAAGCCTTCCCGTACCAAGAACAACAGGTATAACAAAGTTGATGACTTGGTCTGCGTGGTGACAAACAATTCGGCTCACTGTCGTTATTTAACGATTAATTGCCCACACACACACACACATGTGGAGCTGTACCAGTTTTGGGAATTAATAATTTTTCAAAATTTGTATTAACTTACTTGTATAATGATGAAGAGGACAATTTATAGAAAGTGCACATACAATAGTTCGGAGAAAGGGTAGCAAACCATTGTAGAAAGTCACAAGAGAAGAGCTGCCTCTATTACAGCCAGCCAACGTTCTAAACATGAATGAACTTCTTGTTAACAGCTGCAAAGTTAAGTGTGAGTCCAGCTACTTAGACATCACCGGTACAAGTAGGATGCATATCGAGATTAACATATCACTCGTATTATACAATGGGGATAGCAATGTATCCCTACATTGTAACATTAGCAATTTAAAACTATCTGACATTATATTCTACACCAGAACAAAACGACTCAATGTTCCTTCAAACGATAAACTAGGTTAAATTAGGATATTGGAAAAAGGAAAATGGAGTTGAGTTTTAAGGTGATTAATTAATAATTTGGATAGATGATTTCAAAACGCTACTGAAAAATAAAATATTACAAAGCATTCGGCTGTTATTGAGCTCAATTTTGGGGCTCCGGTGTCAGATTATAGAGTTCTAAGCTGAGCTATTTTTATATTTTCAAAAATATTTAATTAATTATTTAGTACTAAATTGGATTAATTCTCGTTTCTAACTTATATATAAGTTTACTATCGAAGGTGTACGCAATTTATATTACTCTTCTCGGTATTCACGTGGACTAAAATGTCGGAAATATCTTTAAATAAAATGGTTGGCTAAACTTGTAATCATACTATATGTTAACTGGACGTCCAAGCTATATCCATGAGAAACTTCATTAGTACAATCGATACAGCTGTTTGAGCATGACTGAGCAACAAAAAAAAAAAAGACAACACTTTAGTTTTATATAGAATGAAGGATTAAAGTAAAATAACCCGAGTTGCACATTCAATAGTTTACCTAAACAAATATTTAAGGTTTAGGATGTCCATGGTCCTTCATTTGGCATCTTTCATCACCCGTAATCACGCAGTTTAATACTGCAGCTACACAATATGTGTAGTAATAAAAAACTTAGGTCTCACGAATAACGGTGTTAATACCAAGTTTCCCCATCTTTGTTTCTTGATTATTCAGCTAACCGAATAGGTAATGTACAGTACATTCTCCATAGGAGGGGTGGTAGCTGACAGATAGAAGATGTTAAACAGTTCAAAGAAAAATATTTGACCTATAAGAAACAAATTGTTTGTGGTGAATTGTTTTACTGCCAAAAGTGACGAGTCAACATATGATCTTGTATGTCACGTTGTTTGGCGATTGTATACATGAGAATAGACCTGGTAGCTTTTGCTAGCTGTCACTCACCTACACTCCTATTGTATATGGGGTATAGTAATAATGTCTAATGTGTCATGCCCGTTTTAGATGAAAATAAAATAGTCTTTAGTTGCATGCACACCCTGAAAATTTATCTGACTACTTATTAAAAATAATTTGGTTAGTTGAGTTTTAATATGCACGGTGTCTAAGGAATTAAGCATGAAATATATGATGTAAAAAATATACTTTATGTGCACTCCTTGGGGTTTCATCAAGTAGATCTTAAAAGTGCAAACATTCTATTTTTCTTGGATTTGTAAGTACACACGCTAAAGGTCATTGTGTTTAAAGCGTCAATATTTCAATTTACAGTCAATTCTGATTATAGTGAACCAATATCGACCTATATGTTTGGTTTATATGTCTTAAGTTCATTAAAACTGAAATGTGTTTCCTTCTAAAACTAAAGTGAGAGGGGTAGAGTTTTTACATAATATTTTATTTTATTATTTCCATGTCTGCTCTGGTGTTTAAGCTACTTTGAAATGGGAAAATACTTCTATTTTGTAAATATCTACATAGGTAAATATCTATATATCAAATCAAATAAAGATGTTTAACGTAACCTATGTGTAATATTTAATTGTTAAAATAGATTGTACGGAACTGCCCACGGTCTTCTCACTTCATTTTATAAAAATGGAGATATTTACTCAAAACCCATAGTATATGTGAAAATAAATACAATAGCAAATTCGAGCACAAATTTCGCTATACTCACTTAAAACATTTTGACTCCCAGTTTTATATTTTACAATTTTATTTTTGAATCATTACAGTCCTCATTTTATATTTGGACCAAAAAAACATGTCCACAAGGGTCAACACTTCTTATTAAAATTTTGACTTCTGGTTAATTTTTTTGGAATTGTATTAGTGGTTGCACATCTTCATGTCATCGAATTGCTATTAAATTCCTCATTTATTAATTTTGACCAGTAAAAAGGGTTAGTATTTAATATTGGATCTAAAATGATAAAGATAGATTATTGCCGTACAAATATTTCCTCTAAGAAGTTAAATTAAAAAAAAAACATCAACTTTTTCAGAGACTTACTAATATTTAATTACTTTATGTAATTCGAGAATTATTGCTTTAAAACATAAGTAGTATCTCTTTATAACTAAAGCTCACAAAACTGTATTAATATGTTCAGCAATATCTCAGAAATAATTGGCTTTATAAAAATATATATTGAATATTTTTTTTTATTTTTAATAGATTTACAATTTTGCAATGACAAGCTATTTCGTACGTATCTCAAATAGTTGCGGGGATATGAAAACTTCCACTTATATAAAGTACCCCAAAATTCATTTTCATAGGAAAATTAAAATAGCCATTATGTTTATAATCTTAATCAATGCGTAGATACGAATTTTAATCAAATTCATTAGAGACAGTGTTTAGAAAAACTTTTTTTTTCTCTCTCTCTTTTCACCCTTTAGTAAACTACTCTTAATTTTAGGATTGGACAGATACACAGAGAGATTGCATTGCATAAAACACTTTTTAGGGTTCGGGGTTCATGAAAAGTTGACATCAATCAGCGTCTTGGTTTAGATTTTTTGACAGTCGCAATACTTTCGAAAAGTTTTAAAAAGTTAAAAAACATATATATTTCATATATCTTGAAAATTATTCGTTTTATAAAAATATGTTTCATTTAAAAGATTTTTATTATAAATAGACCTACATTTTTGCAACGAAAGGTAATTTCATATCTCAAATAGTTACGGAGATATGATAAATAATAAGAATTTATGCATCAAACCGGAACTCTGAAATTCATTTTGATAAAATATTTATGGTAATTATTTTGTTTGTAATAATGATAAATTCTTGGAAATAAAATTTAATCAAAATCCTTATAGCCGATTTAGATAAAATCGATTCTTTCTCTTTTTACTCTTCAGTAAAATACCCTTAATTTTAAGGTTAGATATCTAATTTCAAAAAACCCTTGGGGCAACCTTTTGAAGCTCTAGATATCAAGTTTTAGCCCGATCGGTAAGATCGTTTAGGTTATATTGTGAGGTATAGACGGATAGACAGACAGACATACGGTAGTTCAAAAACAACTTTTTCGGATTCAGGGGCTCATGAAACGTCAAAATTCATCAAAATCTCGAGATCAATTATTTTGATGATCACAATACTTTCTATACCTGTAAGCGAGAAAGTAAATATAGCCTAAGTTTTAAAAGGACTACAAGCTACATCCATGATAAATTTAAACACAATAATTATTGTAGTTTGAGTGTGATTGAGCAACAAACAAACAAACACACGAGGAAATTTTAGTTTTATATATTACCAGGTTGTTTTAGGTCTAACCATTGTACCACGGATACAAAATATTTACGGTATTTTTTCGACTCAATTATTAGTGTTGCTTCCATTTCGAGTCCTATTTTCCACTTCATGCTATCGCCAGTGCCAAGTAAATTCTGTATTTCCTATAAAATAATTGTATGACGGGGCAATGGCCAGGTAATGCACGCAGTAATTGTTAGTATATTTTGGCGAATAGATGGCATTTAGCTGTGCAGTTCTAGAAAGGACATTAAAGCTACACATCACTATTTGGATGTGTTATTGGATGGATCCATCTATAAGAGCTCATATAACTCGTCACAGGAGAGTTATACTCGACACAGACTGTTGTTAATTGGACAATAGACAAACCGTTTGAGGGGATAAGTGGAAAGGGAGGACTTACTATTAGTACTGGGAACCTGTCTTTGATCCTAACTGTGTTTGGTATAGTTTAATATCAATGTAATAATACACGCTATACCTTTGTAAGTAGCCAATTCTACGACACTAAGTAATGGTATGAGTGATGTTACTTGTTAAGTCACTTTGTTAATCATGTACTAATATAATATTATATTTAAAAGATACTCGAAAAATACAAAAGTCAAAATCAAACAAAGAATCAGAAACTAACAGTTAAATGGATATTTAAATCCTATAGCTTATTAGGTCTAGTTTTATTTAGAAGATAGCACATATAGGGCTAGCATATGGGAATTAACTATTTTTAAAATAAAACTAGGCACTAAATATAATTTTGCTGATGAAGTTGCCTACATTTTACATAATCGCAAGTTAAGTTAGGATTTCACATGTTAATTTTAATCAGTGAATTTTAAAGATATAACATTGAAAAAAAATATGATTAATTTTATAGTGCTTGAAATTATTGACCTATTTTATTATAAAATAAAATTTAACTAATAACATTTTACCCAAATGCATTTTTTTTAATCATCTACAAATCTGTATCTTTTGTGTATTCACGGAATCTTACTACCAGAATATAGATTATGTCTGTCTGTAGAAAAAAAGTTTATCCGTGAAAGGAAACAATCAAAAGTTTATTTTGAAGTGTAGATTAATGCTCTCTAGGCGCAAATAGAAAATTGAGAGTTTATACTCGTTAACGGAAGAGAAAAATTGCTATAAGTTGATAAATAATATGCATTTTAGGTTTAACTACGACTTTTTTCAATATGTTTGTATCTCGTTGATTGGAATCTAAGTAGGATAATGTGCTTAGGGTGCTTAGGTTGCTAAAGTTAAGATGCAGCTATTTTGCAAAATATCTTCTAATTTTCCTAATATGAAGTGTCGTTAGAGGATACAATAATATTTTCCTTCTATAGTTATAGTTAATGTTTAAACATACGAGAATGCAGTGGAAATAAAATCTGCCCTATCTGTTGAATTAATACTGAACTAAGAGCTCGAAAACGAGGGATCGCTGTGAGCGACGCTGGCAAGTTTAGCAGATATTTTGTGCATCGCTCTGAGCGACGTTGGCACTCAAAGGGTTAATATGAATAGAACATTAAATCAAATATAATGTCAACTAATCAAGGGCCTTTATTACTAACCGGTAGAAATTATAATCAAATAAATTAATATGTTTTGGTAATTTAAAGGAATGGACAGCACATTTTTGTTAGAGTCTGTTAACAATGCTTAATCTGTCTAGAGCAACGCTTACCAGGATTGCTCCATGCGATAAGAGGGAATACCCTATTTTCACTAATAATTCAATTATTTTTAGCCATGCTAGGAATCTAACCTGAGATTCTAAGATTAGTAGACACACAAGATACCTCCTGAGCTAGGCGTTTTCCTGCCATCCGTCCAAATTTATTTGTTTACACTAACAAGATATGCACGAAAAAGGTGTAGATTAGTGGAAATGTAACACTATCTTCATGGAGAGAAAATTGGAAACCATTTATTGTACACCTCCCAAAGTAAACACCTCAGAAATTTAATCACGCACCTCCCAATCACCAACAATTTGAACCATATGAGCTTGACGCCTTCGTCTCCATGGCCATCATTACGGGATTAAATGAAACACATTATTTATATTATTTCGTCTCAAATAATGCCATTATGGGCAAGCTTCATCGTCTCGAATGCCTTGTAACATTGAGTCAAAAAATATATTTACACAAAATAAAACTTTCCTTTCAATAAAATTCTTTTACAATGCCAATATAACAGGAAAGATCTTTTAGAAAATACAAATACCTTCTTGGCGGCCAATATTGATAAATTTTTATCATATTATTATAGCTATTAGGATCACCGTATCTCATTTTATTGTATTAATTTACTAATCTAAATTTGTGTCTAGTTTTAATGAATTCATGCTAAACTCTTCTATCTGTGTCTGTACTTCTATATATCAATAGGTGCTGATCTGTTATAGGTACTATGGCTGTTGGCCAACACTATAATTAAGGAACATTAAATTAAAACTCTTGATGATGATAGTAGCTAGAGATCAAATGATTCGACGTATGCATACTTTAGGTAGATACAGTAGCTCTTATAGCTGTCAGATATAATATAAAATATTGGACATGATATTCCCTCTCTCAACACTAATCTCCGCCAGTCGTGGGATCTGATCTATTCCCTGTGATATTCGGTCAGGCACGAGATGGTCAGCCGCTGTAGGTCCAATTACCGCAGATCTATTTGGGATCCTGCTCAAAATCCACCACGTTAATTGGTCGTGGTTAATCCCCTCATTGTGTGCAGTTTGATCAGGTTTACCACAGTATCCGTAAACTGAAACACAAGCTTCCCAGCCGCAAAGGCCCAATTTCGAACAAAAGTGGGCTGTTATCCAAACAGTTTGAAGATGAAGAGTTCGTGGTGAGAGCTGTGCAAAGACTAAAATAGTCTGTTTTCGTACCTGTTTTTTATGTTTCCTGACTAAGGTTTATTTGTTGTTTTGTAATAATAGAAGGAATATTCAATAGTCACAAGTGCGGTAGGTATTTCTCTAAGGGAAATAATGGTGACCTGGTGGTCTAGGGGTAAGGTGTCAGACTTCTGTGCTGAGGTCCGGGGTTCAATCCCAGGTTCCGGCACAGATTTATCTGAGTGCCAAACCCTTCCTTCACCTCTGACAAGATGTGTATTAATCACAACTTGTGAATGTGAGGAATGCCAGGCCTCCACCGTGGTTCGGATTCCACGTTAAACTGTAGGTCCTCCATTCCATCCCGCAATCACCCTACCATTTTACATTAGCGTAAGTGCGTATAACCCGAACAGGTAGTAAGACGCGGTGCTAATAATAATAATAATAATAATAATAATAATAATAATAATAATAATAATAATAATAATAATAATAATAATAATAATAATAATAATAATAATAATAATAATATAATAATAATAATAATAATAATAATATAATAATAATAATAATAATAATAATAATAATAATAATAATAATAATAATAATAATATAATAATAATAATAATAATAATAATAATAATATAATAATAATAATATCTAGGGAAATACCAAAAAACCAACCAACGAGTTTATAAAAGAAAACAGATCTTTTAGCGGGTTTAAAAAGTATTTTTTAAATTTAATTCAGGTAACTTATCCAACGTGCACTTTCTGGACTGACTGATTATATTAGTACATGAGAACTTATATGATCGAAATCACAAGTACCTACCAATTTTGCCAGGAAAGGTATTTTAACATACCACTCAGGGTTATTTTACAAGCCACAATCAATGAGACTGACGGATTTAGTTCCTCTCCGAAGAAAGTTGTGATACGGATTTATATAGCTCAAGAAAAATCTGTTGACCCCAGCTGGTTTTGAACTCATGACCATCGAATCCTGGGGCGAGAACTTTACCCCAAGATCGGTTACACAGGAATATATGTAATTTATTCTAAATTATATTTGACTACCTACATCAGTGGCGTCACTCTCATGTGGTCTAGCTAATGTTGACTACAACCTACTTTCAACAGTAAGCCACACGACGGTATACAACGGGACATGAGCACATGAGCATGACAACATTAGTTTAATGCTTTAGCCATGTTTCCACCGATGCAGGCTAACATATACCATTTGATTAAATATATTCTTATAAATAGCAATTATCGATCTATTTTCTTTTATAACTTATTTAAAAACACCTTTTGAAGGACTATAAAGTGTTGGTAGTATTGGTAGTGTACTGTATACTCCAGCTAGGAGTACTGAGAGGGGTACTTTAAAAAGGGCTTCCCACTCTCGATTCACGAAAATGCAGTTACTTATCTCATAAATTTCACATTCTTCAAACCTAGCTCATAAAGGTTTTCTTTAGCTTGTTTTACTACCCTTCCTAGCTAAACTCACCCAAATGATGTGAATGTGACTGTAGATAACAAGGTTTATATTTATAATTGTTTTTCCAGAATTGAAATTTAAAATCAATTAAAGCACATTCAAAATGTATCCATCTCGTTAAACTTTGGGCCGTTATTACTAGTAGAAAATAAAATTTAACTAATTATCCTTTTCTAGTCAATATTTTATTTTTTATTAGATATTTTTCAATGGGATTCTTAAAACATAAATTTTCTTTTGAGTATCATTTACTGGGATACGTGTTGAAATATTTAGTAATTTAAGCATTTTAATATATAATTTTAAATTCCTTGAATATCTTTTTTTAAGTATTTACTTCATAAGTTGGTTATTAGTTTCCCTAATGGGAACTTTATTCAATTAAAATAACCATTATAAAAATGTTCATACATATGTAGAGTAACATACAACATAAAGCATTCATATTAAAGGAATGTTTCGTTTCAGGAGAGTTTGTTGTGGTGTTAGTTTAATAACGGTAGGAATTCAAAGAACAAGCAATAAAACAAAAACTTTGCTTTTTGATGAAATACATCACAGGGATACTAGCATTTGTAAATGTTTTAAGGTTCAAACTTTGGTATTATTAAAGTGCGATATTAAAAACCCACACATGTTTAGAATTTTTTTAATTAAATAATTATTATCAAAACTTTATTCCAAATATATTTTGAAAAAATATCACCTGTACAGATGAATAAAACCCAATCCTTTGGAAATGTGCGTCAAGTTTTACGATATAGCTGTCAAGAAACATCTCGTGATCAGAGTTTATGAATCATTCAAAGTTTAAGGTGGAGTCTGCTATGGACCTGTAAGGGCATTAAATAATGTCTATTTATCACTTGGGCTTAAGATCAAATACCATACCCAGTGCTTTTTACACATATTATCAAGGCTTGACCAACCTTATTGTGGATCACCAGTCAGTTAAAATTTTCACTTGTCAAAAGATCGGACTATAGCCACGCAATTCATGTTAACAAATTTAAACCAAGCACTCATTTACTTTTATTTCTACATAACACTGCGTTACCAAACCAAAATATATCATATTAATGTTTTTGAAAGCAATGAAACATATTCTTTGCGCAATTTTTCACCCATACACACGCGAACAAATAATATTAGAATGTGATAAGATGTGACAAATTTTACTCGTGATTCTTTGTTTTCGTTAAGTTTCGTGGTCAAAATAGTTTCAATATGGTGATCCTAGCTTATATCTATATCAAAATCGCCCTCAAACCGTAATCATATATCGATATCACCTTGCGATGGTCACTATGTATTCATATCATAGCTTGTGTACGATTATTTGAACCATAATATCGATAATTATCTTGCGAAGGTTGTTGTGGGATTTTAGTCGTAAAGACAGAATAGCTTAACCATAGTAAAACTAAGATTGAATTTTTTTTTTAATCTTCAAGCAAAAATTATCCTTCGTCACAAATGAGTAGACGAGGCTGTTATTCAATCCTTAATATATTTTTGATTTAATCTTAAATCTCATAGCTAATTTAATTCATTAGTTACAAGGTAGTTTGAAAGATTTCTAAAATCTACGAGATCTGACTTTAATCAGATCTACTAATAAAAGATTAATATATTTGAAAGGTTTCAAATATTAATTCTATCTTCCTATTAATTTATATATATATTTAATGAAACAATTTTTACAAAATATATTTCATAGCGGGGAGAATCAAATGTAATATATTTCTATCACGTTTTACTAAACGCTTTGGTTATAAATTGACTATATGCAGGTAGGATTAATAAGGTAGATGTTTAAGGAAACGAACAAGAGCTCGAGTGAAAGCCAAGGAAAAAAAATTAGTTAAAACAACTTTCAGAATGCCAAGCTGGACTCAATACCTATGTGGGTTATATTATATAGTCTATAAAAATAATTAATAGCATTTATAATTGATATTTAAATTAAATGTTTTTATTTAATTGGTAAATTGTGATCGCATTTTTTTATTCATTATTTCAACTATTTATTCAATCATTTTGTGCAAAGAATTATGTGATACACTAATTATTTGGTTGGATGACAAATAATATATTGTAGTAAGATTGACTAAGTTCCTCCTCTCCATTCTCAGACACTTACACCTTAAAATTAGGAACGTATGAATTGCGTGACATTAGTAATAAAAATTTGATCATGTTTGGGTATAAACTAATATTTTAAATTGATTTAAATATTCAATAAAGTACTATTGAACCCCTTTCAGCATGAAATAAGAAAATCATGCAAAATCTATAAAAAATAGTTCTTTAATAATATTGTCACTTTCACAGGATAGTCAACTATATCAGTGTTGAATTGTCTTTTTTTGCCATTTATTGGAAGGCTGAAACACAAATCCCAGACACCTTTTCCTAAATGGTTTATATCCCTCCATCCACACATATGTAGGAACCTATAAAATAATATCAATATTCCAAATAACTACCCCTTAGATATAATACCAGGAAGACTTGATCGACCAGTAAAACGCGTTAAACAAAAAATATTTCTTATCTGTTTTATAGCTTTAGTACCAAATCATCAGAGTTTGAATCAATGTGTTATGAACCGCAAAGAAGGCTATCTACTTCTAAACTTGAGTACAATGTCCTTAAAAAAAGGATGTTACTCAGAATATTTTTATAATTTTATTTTTAAATTTACATTTTGACAAAGGTATTTTAGTTTTCTATAATGTACGTTACTAGCAATTTATTGTTTATTCAATCTCGTTATTGAGTAAAATATTTACAGTAAAATTAAAGAATTGGGTTTTAAATAATCTATAAACTGGGGCTTTATGAAATGTACATATCGAGGTAAGGCAACATCAATTTTCCCCGTGGTGCCTCATGGAAGATGGCTGTAATTACTGTTTTATTTTTGTGTGCCACCCCAGGGGTGCTGAATCCCCTCCGGTGGCATGGATGGGTGAAAGGGCTGGACGGGGTTGTTGAAGGGTGACAGCTCACAGCGTTGTTGTCTGTTGTAAACACCCCCAGGGAGATTCATGTCCTGTTTGCGCAGCATGTGCCAACAACTGCCTCTCCAGCCTACTGACAGTGGTTAGCAACTAACTGGGCTTGAGTTGGTTCGATTTGGTTATTTCAAACCCTTGCCAACAACTTCATCTTCAACCTATGGATGGTGGTTGGCTACAATCTAAGCTATGGGTGGATTTGTTTGTTGTTTGCACCCCCTCCCAACAACTGCCTCTCTAATTATTGAGAGTGGCTCAGAAATGTTTGATTCTTCTCACCCCTACCAACTGCCTCTCTAATCAACTGAGAGTGGCTCAAAGAGTGTTTGTTTGATTCTTCTCACCCATACCAACTGCCTCTCTAATCTACTGAGAGTGGCTCAAAGGGTGTTTTTTTGATTCTTCTCACCCCTACCAACTGCCTCTCTAATCTACTGAGAGTGGCTCAAAGAGTGTTTATTTGATTCGTGAAGGGAACATTAAGTATCAATTGGGAAATTTAACAAGGAGGGGCCTAAAGTTAGAAAAAAAGCTAATTTGACATAGAAAATTCAAATTTAACAAACCTATATTGATACAATTCCAAATAACCGAATAAATTTTAAAATTTAAAATTTATAATTGTGAATTGGAGAAAAAAGATTTGGAACGTCCAAAAATTCTAAAGCTCTTAATAAACATTGTGATATAATATAGCTTTAATTGGACAGTTATCTAAAACCAACTACTCCAAATAATTTTAAAATCTGATAATCTTAAATTTCTAATTGGGACTTAGGGAAACAGAAAATAGTGTTGAATAAACAGAAAAAACACTTCTTGGCTTTGTAGGGAATTAAAATTGGGAAGGTCAGTAAGACAAATTCATACAGACACATTTTTCTTAAAATTTTAAATTTTCAGGTAGTCAATGTTTATATGGGGTGTAGGGGGTCGAGTTAGAATTACAAAACTAATCAAAACAACTATTTTATTTGTGTTAAGAAACTAAAATTTGGCAATATTATATAAATATCCCCCATAATAGCCCTTAAAAGAATGAAGATTTTTAATGGAGACAATAGGAAAGAGAGGTTGTAAGTTGTGTAAAATAAAAAGGAAGATCTCTTTTAGGTTCGGCAGATAATTTAATTTGCAATGAATATTGAAATTTTATAACAATAACTAAGTAAGTGTTTACTATTTATTAATAATAAAGTGGGCTTGTGAAATATTGTGTCTCAAAATTCCCAAAATTAAAATAATAAATTGGTTTTTAATGTGGTTTAAGATTTAAATTTGTCGGGTGGGCATTAGAAACACCCCAAACCAACATTGAGTTCTTATACATTAATTTCAAAATAAAGAAGACATAAATGGGAAGGGAAGGTCCCCTCCAAATTGGTTAAACTAATATAAAAATACTTTTTGGTTTTATATAAATTGTGAGTTTAACACATAAGTCAATATACCTGCCCGGAGTACTGAATGATGTTTAAACATATTGAATTTCAAAATTGAAACCTGTGAAATAGAAAATCTCGAAATCTATACATCTTATTTAGAACAATACTTTTCGGTGTATTTTAATATTGATATTTTGCAAGCAGATAAATAAACCATATTGTATAGTCAAATAAATCTTAAAATTACAAAATGGGAATGTGGGAAAAGAAAAATGGTGGGAGTGGGAGTTAGTGGCTTGACAGCTTTCAAAAATTGTTATGAAATATTCTTTTCACTATAGAAGAGTATTTAAATTTCCAAGTTTGTAAAAGAATCACCACACAGTAACGATAAAAGCTGGACTGTTGTGAATTTAAAAATAAGGGGTGGGGGAATGGTTCAAAATAAAATCTTTTCTATTGGGTAGAACATTTTAATTCAGAATAATCAGATACAAATCTTTAAAAATAAAGGAATACAAATACTAACGTTTATTTAAAGTGTATTCATTAGTGTTACAATGACAAAGCTGAAAATCGAGGGATAGATTAGTGCCTAATTAGTAGCGACGCGTCATGACGTAACAATCAAAATTTAAAAATATCTTGCAGTATATTTCTGTTAAACGTAAAGATCGTTGGAAAAACATTATACTTAATACTGTTCAATATGTTTCTTTAACCAAGTTATTCATTTATTTTTATTCTTTGGAGAACCTTGATGTTATTTTTTCCACTATATTTCTGTAACAATTTCTATTAATTTGTTTATCTTATTTGATGATCGTGCTTAAGTAAATATTGCGTTAATGATTTTCTTATGTATGTGACCAAAGTAATTTTTTTGTCTTAAATATTTAATTCATATTAGTTTATTAACCACCATGATTGGTATGAGACTACAATAGCGATATCAGGATTGCATGAAGAAGAACTAAAAACTTCTAGATTTTGAACGTTTTAATATAGTATAACTTTAATGCTACATAACCGTGTGAATAATGGGTAGAACTGCTAGGATAATATAATTTGAGAGAACTTATTTATATCTATCTTAAATAAGGAGAATTGCTATTTATTGGTTAGTGAACCTACGACAGGATTTTTATAATTTTAGCCAACCTAAAAATACCTGGCATTAAATTGATAAACACATGGAAGTCTAGTATTTGTTTGTTAAAATGTATAATTCTGTCAGTTATTACGTAATATTGATAAAGTGAGACTGGACTAAATAAATTCTATTTTTACTAAATAATAAAATAACTAAAAAAAATAGAAAATTAAAAATTTATCTCTGTTTGGTTCTGTTTCTTGGTCTATACTATAAGTGCGATGTTGCAGCTTTTCAGGTCATCAAGGGGCTTCTGGATAGTGTGAAAATCACACACACAAAATACATATACATATATATGTATGCATTTCATTTTGCAGAGTGAAACCACTTGTCCCGAGTTAAAGTCCTTAGTAGCTGAGTAAAAATATTTTATCGAAACTGCTGGGAATGATTGTCAGAGGATTCGTAAAATCATAATCTCAGATAATCTTTCTCAATTGCTTGAAACCCTGCAAAATTTAACTCACAGAGTTATTTCATATTCATTATATTCCAATTTACGATAATTAAACCCATTACGCCTTGGGTAGATTGGACCTGATTGTTTTCGAATCATGGATATTACTGAAAATTCAAGAATGCCTATACCAACCTTTCATTCTTGATTGGGATGGAAACAAATCACCCAAGATTTTCATATTTGATGGAAATATATCGCTCCAGATTTTAATATTTGATGGATTTTCTTCATTGCGTGTCATATAAATCATTCCCGAAGTATAACTACTGCTCTCAATAGAAGTACACATTTTAACTATAATTTTAATTTTGTAATATTTTAATTATAATGCTCAACTCAGAATATTAGCTCATGCCTATTTTATAACGGTGTGTATGTAAAAGAACGTAGTTCAGAAAAATAATTTTTACATTAACATATTTACACATTCGTTTCTACGGAAATAATTTCATTATTCCTTAGCTCTTTTTATATACTTTTAGCATAAGTACCCATATTTAATTAAAAGTAGCGACGCAATGTATTACGGGGCTACCTCTGTAAAGGCTTTTTTTTTTTGCTTAACTCAGAGATAAAAAATTATTTTCATCTTATTTCTTCAACCAAAATTTTAATAAATTTAAAAACTCTAATCCAAGATTGAAAATCCCATATTTAAGGTGCACATGTTTGTGTACAGGGACTACATATTTTAAATATCAAACTTCTGCTTGCGGTAGCTATCACTTAAATCTTATGAGAGAAAGACAAACAAACTCGTCATTTTATTAATATAGATTGCTTATAAACTCTTTAGGTAATTCTATTAGTTAAGTCCCAACTCAGAAAATGTTTCATAGAGGATCTATTATAAACCATTAAAATATCATCTTAGAAGAGTCAAAAAGTAGTTGAATGTTGTTATGGATCCTATAAAGTGTCTAAGAAATCTATATACTACAAAAAAAATTTAGTTCTGACACTAACAAGGCCTTTACAGCACCACTTGGCATTTAAAAAAAAATATCTGTGAACATATTTGGCTATTTGTAATTAATTAATAATTAATTTGTAAATTAACTGAGTTATTGTTGATCAAGTTTTTAGTTAAAAGTTAAATTATATACAAGTCAAGCAGCATGGTGAAATATAATAAGATATTGGAAACATGCGTTTTAAGGAAAATATGTAATCTCTATAATAGTTCATAGTATTACAGGCTAAACTATTTATCTTATAAAAACACTTTAAATACAGAGTTATTCATATCTCCAGATAAATGTATACAGGTGACAAGTACAGGTACAAGACAAGTATTTTCACCCAATCAGCTTACAGGGTGGCGATACCAAATGGTGGCTTTACGAGACCTCAAAGTGGACGCTGTATTCACCTGAGGGGTAGGCAACACAACAATCTCCAACGTATAGCAAGTGGAGTGTGGTGTAAATGGTGACTAGTAGCATACATTGAATTGTTTGTAAAAAGGTACCCATGCTACTCTGGCACTTTCGCGTGTGTCAGGGTTTGGAGTGATGGGGATGCATGTACTGGTTTGCATGGCGTGCTTCATCTGTTGTATTCCCTCCATGTGCATACAGCGCCAACTTTGACGTATTATAGCACTGCCATTTGTCATCGTCAACTCTAAGTTCATCATGCAGAAATAAATACTTGTCTACTCACCCCCTAAGCTATGTAACATTTTACCTGGAGATATGTATAACGTTTATGGTAAAATACTGTAATGATGGGTTTTGTCAATTTCTAGCATCTCTTTTTAGCTAAATGTGTTAATGAAGATTGTCTACTGAAGTACTAAAGTTTGAACTGTGTGTGCCCGATTAAAAAATTAGATGAGATCTTAAATACTATTGTATTTGCTCTCGGAACCAAATTTGGATACTTAAAATTTTGAAAACTGGAATCCTAGAAATAAGCAGCTGGAGATAGTTTTTTTTCTCCTTAATTCCAGGATGATGGTGAATTTAAAGCTTTGGTACATGCATCTGACACTTAATTTATTTTCACAAAAGAGAAAATAGAGTTTAAATATAAGTCAATTTAGTAGGTATTTGTAATTTACCATGAGAGAAAGTATTACAATTATGAACCATCTTTACAAAGATATTACTTAAATATTGATGTTTAATGCACTTCTGATTTTTTTAATGAGAATTTTACATTTCTATAGAGCTGCACTGGTACTAGATAAAAATTGTTTGATAGATTTTTTCGGAATTGATTCGTTCCGTTTTATGCTGAACATAAAATATTGATTTGAGTTTAGCTATAAGATAGGGGAGGGCTTACAAAAGATTATTTTATGAAATCAGAAAATAGCTCTAAGAATATAGTATGTAATGGATATCTGGGGAAGGCTTTTCATAATAAATGAAAATATTTGTGTTTAACAAGATTAATATATTTTTTATAAATAATTTAATAATTTGCATACTTGAAGTTTCTCAAATATATATATGTATGAATTTGTGCTCAAAATTATTTTCTTGGGAGTGATTTCTTATATATAGGTCATGAAAAAAACCAAGATAATTGGGAAAAATTAAACTAAACCAGTAATGGAGTTACCAGTTAAAATCAATAATAGAAATCAAATATTAGTTTCTCACTGTTCACGTGGATAGTGACACATTGTATGCATAGTATTAGTTCTTATGTGGATATGTGTGTGTGTGTTTCCACACCCTCCTGAAGCCCCTAGATGACCTAGAAAGCTTAAGGCCCTTGGCCCTGTCGAGTGCAAGTCTAAAACCGATTTTGTAGGATGGTGGGTGGAAGGGCGAAAGGCGTGTCATGGCTTCACAACCGACCAAAGTATCCTTCCGCGCCAACAAGAAGAGATAGATCATGGAAACCGTGAATGTAGCTAACTACAAGACAGGTCTTGTGGAAAAATCATACGTTTGGAAGTGTCAGTTTCCTGGAGAATTAGTGAAATTTTATGTTCATATTGTCAACACCCCTTCTAAAATCATGTATCAATGTTTATTAATTGTTACATTTTCTTATTTTTTGTTATGAAGTTTTCTATTAAAAATGTCAATTTTATCGATATTTGATCGCTGTTAAAATAATAGAGGTGTGTATATAAAAATTATACCTTAATCAACATTCTTCTATTCTTGAACAAACCGTTTCCGAAAAGAAAATGACAAAACAATAAAAATTATTGAAGATAACCATTTGTTCCCATGACTCTGCATTTCCACAACAAATAAAAAGGAGCAGTCACCTTAAACTATGCAAAATTATGTCATAGACAATGTGACAGGACTTAACGAAGCTGGACTTTCGATTATCTATGATGATTCATTTTCAATTTTTCACTTATTTAATAAAAATAGAATTAAGTTAATTCCTCCGACTTCATCCATTGTACATGATATCTGACAGATATATACTTTTTACAAACAAAGTCTAACCTTCCATGAACTTATCACTTATTGAAGGTTAGGTTTTGTAGGATTGGTTAGTATATTAATTAAGCTGTCATAGGCATGGCTTGAATCTACTTAACAATAAATATGATATAGTTAAAATATTGAGTCGAACTCTGTTCTCTGAATGAACTAGAATAATGGAATGTTAAAAATGTACAAGTATGGTATCTGGCAGATATAAAAGGTGCTAGTTTGAAGCTCATCCAGATTTACTGAACTGGAGTATTTCTTAGTGTTGATACATTTTGTTTAAGAATATCCTTTCCTTAGCAATGACTTTATGGTACCTCCATAACTGGAAGGCAAGTTGGACTCGGTGTAAAAATCATATATTACTATTTATTTATTAGTATTTGAAGTAATGTAACACTTTATGGCTAGAATTAAAATTGATTTAAAAAAAGGAGCAAATGTCTTTAAAGTTGACTGCGAACATATTTTATATTTTCTAAACCCCTCTACCCCATCCCTACTTTCATACTTTTACTATTATTATTATTTGGTTTTTGATTATTCATTTTCGCAAATATATCAATAATTGATTGAAATCATTTCAATGGAACCTCAACTTTCTATATTACACTAAAAGATACCAATATCGTCACTAGCTATATATTTAGGACAAAGTGTTTCACTAAGGATATAATTAGGATCATATATAAATAAGTCCTCGTGAAAAGAAGTTCACATTGAAATAGGTTAATATGGAAATAGGTCCACTATGAAATAGGTTCACATAGAAATAATGTTCACATATAAATAGATCCATATGGAAATAGGTCAACGAGCTTAAATCACTTTAACTCTTTAAATATTCTCAGAAAATGACCTAGAATTGAAAAAAAATCTTAAATGAAAGTACACAATATTTGTATGTAGCTTATAAGCAGAATATGCTCTATATGGATGTCATAACTTTGAAACCATTATTGATGCGACTTAGCTATTCAAGGTGAACTCACGTTGAGAAGTCTGGTACTATAAGGGAAATTGAATTAAAGAATACTTTCCTTTAGTGACTCATGTTTTGTAATATTCCCTGCTAAACCATGGTTATCGAATAACAACACAGGTAAAAATCAAGTGGGCTTTGATCTGTAGACGTTGGAAGTCACTCCACGCGACCCCATTGACCAAGCCAAGAACCAGGAAATTTGTTATTGATACAATCATAGTTGCACGCGGGTACCATAATGAGGTAGTGGTGGCCCGTCTGGTTAAAAATATGCACAAAATTCTCCATCCTCATATTGTAGGGACGGCATATTCGTGTCTTGCATAATGTTTAGATACTTTTAATACCTAAGACTCGAGTCAAATAAAACAGGTCCAGCCATTTTTTTGCCCCATTTCCAACACCTTCCATATATGATGGACTAATCCAGTTTGGGTTGGAATAATTCAAATAATTTATGTTTTGGCGATTACCTTCTCCATTAACGTAAAAATTATCTTCAAAAGTAAATCATATCCAGGATAGAAATTTCGCGTCATCGTCCGATTTGTTTACTATCCTTTTTCAAAATCATATCCGTCTAACCGGCTCATCTTCACTATGGTGCTGCACCAGCTAAATTTTGTATTGATTTCATTTGTTCTTTTTAAAAATTCGAATGATAATTGATCTTCTGACACCACTTTCCTCCACGTACACATTGGAGAACCTTTTATAAATGCACCCAGCACCACTTCGGTTGTACCTTCATCAGTTGGTGTACGTACGTCTAGGACCCCTTCTCATTTGGTCTGTAGAGCTTCCAGTCTTCTTGGACTTCTCAATAAGTTTGGCAAAAGTGTCATGTGTGAGGATCTGGCCATATTTCTCGTTAAAGTCCGTTTTGATCTAGCGACAGCTACTTGATCCGTCCACCAGGATTATTTCAATGTTTCTTATTTTGACATAGGTATTTTTTTTAAATTTTAAATAATACAATAAATGAGTATAACATATTTGGCGAATAACGTTACATTTAGTTAAAAAGTTTTAATTTCGCTAGATAGGAGGAATTTTGGACCATACTGTATTTAAAATACCAAAATAATATGTAGTGGACATTGTACAGCTTGATATAAAATAAATTAACCAGACATTTGCCCAAATTTGAAGTATGAATGTTATTTTGGCCAAATTTTGCAAAATTTCTGGTTAATTTATTTTATATCAAGCTATACAATGTGCACTACATATTATTTTGACATATAGTGATCACAACAGGCTATGTTGTGTTTACACGATTCATATTTAACGTATCTATTTAGTTATTTAGTTATTTAGCACCACATCTTACTACCAGATCGGGTTATACACCTAAGTACTAGTTACGCTAATGGGTTGGGAATAGGAAAGGTTGAATACAGAGGAAGTGAACCCGAATTTTTGTGGAGGAAGAGTGGATAACCATTTAGGAAAATCCACACAAGTTCACCCGAGAGAGATTCAAACCTCGATCTCCTCGTCCTCAGCAGTCGAGCTCAACACAAAACTAGCACGTTAGCTAACTATGCCACAGAGGCGGGTATCTATTTAGTTAATAAACTATGGTAACGCTACTTTAGATACTTTCCATAACATCATTATTAGTATTATCACTATTAATAATAATTCTTAAGTATGAACCTAGGTGTTTAAGTTTATTTTATAAACATGAATGAGATAGCTTCATATGTGTAGATCTGTTTCCTGTCCACTAGCTCACAAAAACGAGTAAGAACTTAGTTATTTTATAAAAAAAAACTAAATAATGATAAACTGAGACTGTGTGTGTTTAACAGTCCACACGGGCTGGTAAACAATACGATGCAAAAAAATAAGTCGTAGTGACAAAAACAGAAACACAAGTTTTGGTTGTGGGTCCCTCCGGGTCTCCATTCGTCATAATCGGTCATACTCGATGACGCGGCCCTATCGATGGTCATCCAACCGGAATGACGTCATGATGGAGTGTAGCTCTGATTAATTTAGCTTGAGTTTCATGTCGGTACTAACTCATTTCCCCCCTTCAATCCTCTCCCTCCCCCATCACACATGGGCCATTGTACTAATTGTGCAGTCACTACTGATGAATGCACTTCAAGATTAATATTTGTATCGCCGCTTTGTGTGACAACATTGATTATTTATTTCCACTACACTTATTATAACAAAATTAAGAAAAGGTAGTGATAAAAGAAATTTATGAACTGTTTTAAGAAAAACAGTTATTTATCTAATTTGTCTTGTATCACAGTAATAAAATAAAGAGTGTATAGATGGTTACAGGGACAAAGACAATATTTTAATTTAGTTTGGCTTGCTGGTTAAGGAGGGGTAAGTGTACAGATGTATTTTTTCCAAAATAATTACCACCCATTCCTCCTTCCAATACAGATACATTTACTCTGGATTATACTTCCCTCGTCACTACTCAATTAGTGTAACAAAATGATTAAAATCCAATTAGATTGTGTGAGACGCGAAGAAAACAAAACACACAAAAATATTTGCATGATGGAAAATAATATGTGAAAGTTACAATACTTCCTTCGTGAATGTAGCATTTACTAATAAAAATGTCTTCCATAGTTTAATCATTAGATATATCTATTGTGTTTACTATAATATAGTTTATTATGTTTTACCACAAACATAAGCACAATATATTATAAATAGAATGTTAAAAGTTAAAACACACTATCAATCAAATATAATCCAAAATTATAAAACTTATTTTAAAATACTTTATTTATTCTAGTCCATATTTCGATATATATTTTTATCATTTACATATATGTATGTTTTATTACATTGAACATTAATGGTAATGGACGTATTCAAACCAAATATTTAAAAAGTATTTTATAGGAATATCTTTGTTTTATTGAGAAGTATACAATTAATTTTGAAGTTAATTTAGTGACATAGTATAAGATAAATACTTGTTTAATAATTTTCATTTCTAAAATAATATGGCTAAATATATCTTACACGATCCATATACTACGGGTGGTCAATTACATAAATCATAAACAAAAATGAAAAACATAAATCTAGGAAAGATCACGATAATCAGATTATACTTTTTTTCTACTATAAAAGTGATTTTTTTAAGGTGGGAATGTAGGGAACTTAAGAAAGGACTAGTGTTTTTTGCAATTTTAATAGAAAAATATTTTTTGCCAAAATAAATAAAATTTTGCTTCAGTAGAAACGTCTAGTTTAGATTTATTCACACGGTGATACAATAGTTCATTAATATCTGGCAATGATATCCGTGTCCTGGAATTCAATGACAACTTTTTCTCTTCATTTAAAATGTTTATCAACTAATGCTGCTATGCTCATGACAGATATTCACTAACTGTCGCATAACCGTGTGAATATAATTAAACTCTTTATTTGTACTGAAGCAAAATTTGATTTATTTTGGCCAAAAAAAGTATTGCAATAAGAATTTCAAACACACTGGTATTTTCTCACATTCCCTACATATCTACCGTAGAGTTTAACCGATTACTGTGTTCTACATAACAGAATTTAAAGCAATGATACGATCTAATTAATACTGTGTACCCTTCACTTGCTAAATTATTTGTTACAAGTATCGTTAAAGAAGAGTTAATGATGCCTTGATCTGTTTTTGAATACCATTATTTGTTCCCAACTGGGTACATTAAATGTAACTATATTATATCTTTTATCTAGGTAGAGACAAATGTATATATATATGTTTAAAACAAAAGTTATAAATAGCTTAGTGTAATTGGGTGGAAATAGAAGGGTAGTTAATAAAATACACAAATGTTCTCTGAAATAATCGATTTAAGCCAATTTTATTTTCAGAAACTGCACCCTCAATGTGGTGGGTCTAAAGCACCAGACTCCAGGGAGGAAGTCAGGTGCATTAATAATTTTTAATAAATAATATTCTCCTGACTGTCCAATTATAATAATTTTAATAGCTTTTGTTGAGATCTTAAAAAAAATTGTTCGATAGTTTACCAAACTGAAAATTGTACTAAATATGACAATTATATTTTATAAAATTCTTAAATTCCATTAACTGAATCTATTTGAATTAAGATTTTATATATTACGATACCAAATAAGCTGTCAGTTTTTATTTGCTATGACGTCTCTCTACACGTTACAGGGTTGCACGTACGTGATTAAATAACTACGCAAATTTGTTAGGGATGAATAAGGGTGTATTCGGATAAAGTGTACCCACATTTAATTGGAAGGAAAGTAGCAAACCCATTAGGAAAAACAGTTTCAGTACACCTAATTGGGGTTCAAACCTTTATTCTCCCCATTAAAAGAAGTCCAGTATATTGCAAGAATGATACCCTAGACAAGATTTCAGCAACATCTTTGGGTCTCGATAGATTCAAAAACTTATCAATTATCCCGCGATCACCCATTGTTTCTCAACACTACTATTTCTACCATTATTATGTTTACACAGACTGTATTTATTTATTTAATTTAAATTTCCTCAAATGATTTTGTACCTACACCTTTATAACATACTATATTATATATAATACCCAATTCCATGACCACATAATTCTAAGGCGTCACTATTGCAGTATATTAAACTGTCGATGACGGGAAGATAAAGGTTCAAATCTCAACCGGGTGTACTAATAATAGCTTCTCCAAAAGTGGTTTACACTTTTCCTCCACGCAAATAAGAGTACACTTCCTCTCAATATAGCCTTCCTAATCCCTAAAACATTAGCGTTGTTATTATATCAGTGCATAGCCCAAATGGGAAGTAAGACGCGGTGCTGAATATATTATTATTAGAAAATTAACTGGTTTGATTTGAAATTTAACACCTGATTAATTTTATATATATATAATAAATTAATATATATATTATATATATATAATACATCATGGGTAAAATTTCATATCAAACCAGTTAATCTTCTAACTATATATTTGAGGGATGATAACATTGGAGTGGACCTGAAAGAGAATGGCTGTAATGAGGTGGACTGGATAGAACTAACTCAAGATAAGGATAGGCTGGAATGGATAGAACTAGCTCAAGTTAGGAATAAGGTGTAATGAGGTTGCCTGGATAGAACTAGCTCAAGTTATGAATAGGGTGTAATGAGGTTGCCTGGATAGAACTAGCTCAAGTTACGAATAGGGTGTAATAAGTTGGACTGGATAGAACTAGCTCAATTTAGGGATAGGATGTAATGAGGTGGACAGAATATAGCTAGCTTAAGATAAGGATAGGGTGGAATGTGGTGGCTTGTATAGATAGCAAGCTTAAGTTAGGCATAGGGTGTAATGAGGTGGCCTGGACAGAACTAGCTCAAGTTAGGGGTAGGGTGTAATGAGATGACCTGGATAGAGTATACTCAAGATAGGAATAGGGTGGAATGTGGTGGCCTGGATAGTACTAGATCAAGATAGGGATAGGGTGTAGAAAGGTGGACTGGATAGAACTAGCTCAAAATAAGGATAGGGTATAATGAGGCGGACTGGATAGAACTAGCTCAAGATAAGGATAGTGTATAGAGAAGCGGACTGAATAGTACTAGATCAAGATGGATGGGATAGAACTAGTTCAAGCTAAGGTTAGGTAGCGTACTTTTATGAGTGCGAGTAATAGACCTTCGCGTTCCTAATGCCATAGAATATGTAATAAGACTAGCGATTATGATGGGTCAATATAATATTAGGTCAAGATAAAATATGATTTTAAAGTAATTCATATCATTATTTGCGAGCTTAGTAAACTCAGAAATAGAATTTTAATGACGATGTAATTTCCTTAAGTTATTGACTTAATATTGCCATAAGATCGATCATTAGCCGATTGCGGCCATACACCGTTTTTCCACCGAAGAGGTTAAAAATAAATAATAATGTTTTATTCCCTAGATCTACAACTTTTATGTGTTCATATTTATATTCTACACACTACAGTATAATATTGTTTCTTTCATTAAACAATGTAGAGCTCCTTATTTTCCCGGTACTTTTCACAGAATCTTGTCTTTTAAATGCTACTTTGTTGATGTAAGCACAGCTGTGTCAAGTCGCTTAACGGCGATCAAGAGTTAACGACTAGGTTGGGCTTTTGAAAGGAAAGAAGGTTCGCGCGGATAAAAAAAGCTCTCTTTTACTTTGAGGCGACCCCCTCCAACCCTCCTCTCCTCCGCGTTCAAACCCCCTTACAGTGAACTGCTCGTGACCAGGGGTTGGGTAGCGAGCCGGGGGTCACCCCTTGCTTTCAGCTTATTAGCCGAGCTCATCCCGGCCTCATGTTCTTAAGTAGTAGTTAACGTTGTTGTTGTCGGTAGTGGAAGTCACCCACCATCTCATCACCATTAGCCAGTTTTCCATGAGCACGGGAATGCCCTGGAACATCTCAGACATGTACACCCGGAGACACAAAAACAACTTAAACACTATTTACAGGGACCTAATTAGGGAAAGTGTTTTTTTTATAAACTAATTTTTGTGTGTGTGTTTCAATTGCTGTGAGATTCGCTTTCAAATTAGGAGCTGCACGCACTGATGAATATGGGGTCTAAATATTAATCTCATTCATTTTGTTTCTCTGGTGAAAAAGAGGTCTGAGTTCGAATGCCGGGCGTGAGTAGGCTACTGAGGGTGTTTCTTTAACTAATTGGTTTTCTACTCTCTCTTCATAAAAATACTTGTTTATTTCCTCTTATTTAAACCTATAAAATCTCTATATGTGCAAGTGGTGTTAGGCACGTGGTCTAAGGAAACAGTCTAGTCTTGCCTGGTTTTTCCGTTGATTGAGAGGTCAATGTGTAAATTCAGCCATAGTTCACCGAGGTTTTACTGTCCTTATTTGTTTCCTATCCTCTTTTCCCTCTAAATTAAACATTCCTCCTCCCTAACCCCTTCGTGTATCAAATTCTTGTGAACTGCATTCTACTACTCATTCGGGTTACTCGTAGTGGGAAGAAATAAAAGTGAAACCGTGCGCATATTCTCTCACCCTTCCTTTTTTGTCGTGACGTCAGTTTCGGGGGTGTCAGGTAGCTAAAGAAGGGATAACCTGAGGGGAGCCAGGCAAATATAGCACAATTTTTAGTGTGTTTAAAAGTTTTAAAAATTCTGCCCCATGCCAAGATTTACAGAAATATTATCTTAGTTTCCCGAAGGATGAACTTAATAAAAGAAAGTGGATAGTAGCATGTAAGAAGGAGGATAAATTTAATCTGAAAACTTGTCATTATCTCTGACTACTAACAAATATAATATTGCAACGTTTGATGCTATATAGATAGATTGTACAAACATTCATTAAACTATCATATATAATTTAATAGTAATACTAATCTGCACTAAGGGATCTTCAAGACTTATAATCGCCGTCAGTCAAAATCAAAATCCAAGATCATGTAGAAGCTACTTTTAAATAAATGTGTTTTTGTCATCATGTATTTTTTTTTACCCTCTAAGTTATACGCAATTAAACTATGCAAATATGCTAGGGGTGAAGATGGTTGAATTTATAAGAAGTGTACCCTTATTTGCGTGCAGGAGAGTGTAAAACCATTTAGGAATGAGCCCCCTTCCCACTTACGGGATTTGACAACTGAAGCGGGTATGATAGTATAATTATATTAATTAATTTTGTAAATATTTTTACCTAAGGTCCCACTATTTTATTAGCATTAGTATACCTGTATTTATAAAAAAACTAATGTGAGCCTCATCTTTTTACCTGTTCTGGAAGTCCACATATTTATACTAATAAGGTAGGAACTGACTTAGGCATTTAGGAACAAAGTAAGCGAACCCTGTTTGTATTTGAACCCAATCTCCCCGTCACCGACAAACCAAACTAGATAAGAATGTTGACTCTGAAGCCTACACGTTCCCGACGATGCGGGTAGATGGATAGTTTTTTAATGCTCTTTTTTTCATAAAAGTGGACAAAAAGATCAGATTAAACTGAAAATGTATCATTAAAGTGAATCTTGTATTTTATTAATAGGAATTTTCTCTACTTTGTTGTTTTAATTCGAGTATATTAATTTCTCGTTGTTTTTCTGCCATTGTTACAATTTGTATATTTTAGCTGTCAGTATTTTAAAATCTTGGACATATAATATAATAACTAGTATTTCCAACAATGCTATATATATTAAGACTTTTACAATAACTACGCTTATCTTGAGCAAGCTTTACATGGTTTTCTTTCATGCAATATTTCAACAATATTAATTTATTGATCTAGATTGGGGGTTCCCAACTGGTGGCCCACAAAGTTTCCTGAGAAATTAATCTACTAGTTAAATTTTGTGTTTCTATCCTAGAAACGGAAAGTTTTGACTAACGGGAGGGTAAATCCATGAAAGCTCCATATAATTTCTTCTTTACATTTTCTGTATTGTATTGACGTAGCAAAGATTATATTTTTGTCAGAAAACTCGTTTAATATATATATAAACATGTTTAAATTATCACTTATTATTTCATTCACAATTAAATACCTTTTCTCATTTTTGCATGGATTGATAAAGATTAGCTTATATGTTGCTGTCCTCCACTAGACTCTGGGATTCAACTGTGACCTGTCAAGTTGAATTTGGGAGCTCCTGTTATAGATCTGCCAAGTAATTTGATTGTTTAGCTTGACATGCATAGGTGATCACGTGGACTTAGCCTAGTCATCAACCTAATTTACTGTTTTCTAATGATCGGGGAGGTCGGGATTCGATTCTCAGCTGAGTGTAAAAAGG
This sequence comes from Timema podura, assembly GCA_033556935.1. Classification (NCBI taxonomy): domain Eukaryota; kingdom Metazoa; phylum Arthropoda; class Insecta; order Phasmatodea; family Timematidae; genus Timema; species Timema podura. The sequence goes on from JAVRXN010000009.1 coordinate 51,589,290, forward strand.
GTGAGTTTTCATAAATGGTTTCTTCCTCCCTTCTTATTTAATTGAGGGTGTATTCCTTCTAAATTTTATATTTCTCATATCCATATTATTTTGTGTAAATAGATGCGTATAAACCAGATGGACTTTGAGCGAAAATAAGAATGTAAAATCTCTAAATTAATATTTTATATGATTTTTAAGAGTCTTTTTTGGATATTTAAAATAATTTAGTATTTTTAACCTTTTATTCATATCTATTTTCTATTTTTATATTTACAAAATTATGTCTTCATTAAATTAGACAATTCCTTCTAAACTAATTATAAGAATTTCTATCCAGCCACAATCTGTTCTGATCATTTTGCTGAGGAAGATTTCCAAAAGTCTTTGCAATGTCGTATTTTACTATATTTCCTCCACAAAAATGCAGAGAGATAGAGCCACTTGGAAGAAATTAGTCATTAATCATTAGTAAATTGCCTAAAAATGAATGTTTACCCGAAAAACAAGTATAAAGTGTATATATTGCTAGGTAAACCCTCCTTAAATATCCATTATAAACAAAATCGTTAAGGTGACTTGTAAAAAAAAAATTGAAATTCAAACAAATCAATTTTTAGAAAATTACTCATAATTCAAGAGCTAGCGTCTGGATAAAATCCTGAGGTATAGCCATAATAAATATCAAATTCAAGTTTGAATAAAGTTCATTAAATAGCTTAGGATAAAAACCCAGTGACATACATAATTGTAGGCTACACATTTTTGGGTTTGGGGCATATTAAACGCAATGATTTATCAAAATTTCAAGGTTGAAAATTTTCACGATTACAAAATTTTATATTTATATGAGAAAGTAAAAACAGTAGTTTCCAATCAGGTATTTAAAAAAACTCAAAAGAAATAACACATTTGGTCTTAATATTGCTGTTATAAGATAGGTGTTTATAATTGTTTGGACTATTTTTAATGTATTTTTCTTTTCTTAGTTACATATTATATTTCGTGTTTTTTCTGTTGTAAATAATAGTAGTTTTTCTTGTGCTTTGTTGGTTCAAGTCAAGGATTTTGTTTGAAATTTATAACTTAATTTAATATTGATTGAGTTATTGAAACAAATGTTCTTTAACGTGTGCATCATAATATTTTGAGTAGTAAAATATCAATCTATTATTTTTATTTTCCTTGTTTGATGAATTTAATAAGTTTGTTCACTTTGAATAATAATGTTAAAATATGTGTAATTTCATTATTTAACACCCATATTATACTTGATACAAATATTCTAAATGATCTCTACATACTTCTACATTATTATGTAGTGACTTATTTATGTTAGAATTTCACCGAAACTTATTGCGTGAGGTTGGCAAGACTGGTTGTTGCGAAGGAGAGACAGGATGGTCAGTGCGTTGATTGGCGACGGGTAGACGTGGATGATAGGTTTGCGAGCGAGGGTCGTGTAAGGGGGCTGTGTTTGTGCAATATGTGCGTATTAAATATTATGTCGAATCAACAAGTGTGCGATGATTAGACCATGTGAGGTACAATATATAAGGCATATTGTTGAAATTCAATTATTACTTCAGAACGTGCCACAGCACGCAATGCTCGCAGTAAAGCGAGTCCCCTTATAAGCTGACTTCATTCGCAGGAATGGACGAATTTTAGGGGTCGGATAGTTTTACCTTACTTCCTCCTACTGCCCATTGGTGGGCTACCAATTATCTTTATATTGACACCATTGGGGTAGAGATTATCAATACATAGTTTGAAGGAAAGAAATTTATAATTTGTTTGGAGGGAGGTTTTAAAACCAATGAGTAAAGACACTCTTGGTACAACTGGCTATAACTTGACCCTTGACCTCATGTCCTTGTAAAAATAAACCAGACCAGTTTGTTGCCTTCGCTCGCACATCCACCCATGTGAAAATTTTATACAAAGGTTTTTATATTTGTTAATATAATATTTATATAGTTGATAGACCGTCAGTAATTCTGACAATATCAGTGATTGGACTGCTTTCCCCAGAATCAGTGATCTCACTAGGGTACTAGCTTCTGACCTTGGAGGAAGGAAATCAGTTCGTACCTTATGCGGGTGTGTCAGATAGATTTTATAATATTTATTTTATTTTTTACTGAATCTTACTACCTGTACAGATTATACACATGTATGATAATAGCTCTAATGTGGTAATCATAAGGAAGGAAGCATTTTAGCAGTAATTTACCAGTATCAGCGTGGAAAGAGAGTGTGGAACTCTTTATGGAAAAACACACTTAGTAGATCAGACCATAATTCAAAACATGATCTCCCCGTCAAGATCAAGCTAGTCTAGTTCAAGAATGATGCCTTAGACCATTCGACCACTGACACGGGTAATCTTATAGTTACCGAGCTAATAGTACTTATTTTTATTCCCAATATGGATAAAATATTTATATGTAAACGGTGAAGTGTGGATTTCCTTTGTCACAGTGATGAATTAACGGCTGGGGCCTAAGTGTTATTTCTGTTCTAGACCTTAGTTATTTTATACGTCGTGTGCTAGTGTAATCAGTAGGTTAAGAAAGGTAATATTAAATACTCACAATAAATATAATCTACTCTTGTGTATTTAAGTTGACGTACCAATAAAATAAACTCAACTGGCAGTTATGAACAATAAAGAGACAGCCATCGTTCGGTTCTAGCTTAGAGTTTTGAGAGCTTCTTCTTTCGATTTCAGAATTTGAAATTATAATACTCTATAACTTTCACTTCCAAAGGGAAGTAAGCCCACTCCGTGCAGAGGAGTATAAATTGGAAAATATCTTAACAGAAGGTGGCCATATGTGAGCCACACAGAGGTTGGATCGAGGGTCTGTATTTTTCTTTTATCTGGAGGTGGATTCACTTTTCTTTGATATTTATAAATGGACGAACCGTTCTATTATTGTCACCTCCATAAATATGGGCTTTATTGGATTTTTTATAAATGATTCACTAGTTTTAAGGTACTGCTTTGTGTATTATGTCTGGTCCTTCACAATCACTAGGATCTAGTAGCTTATAATTGAAAGTGTGTTATTCCTCTTATTATTTTATTGTATTCTCTTTCTTTCTTTTGGAAGGAAAGTTAGCTACAGAGAAACAATACTTAGGATTTGGTGACGAATTTAAAGTGTTGAGTCTAGACTTATATTTATTTTACATCCATTACTGTTTCCAGCCTGTGGTCAGGATCAGTTTTTTATCCAAGCCATATATTTTCCACTACGGCTTTCTAGGCCTGTCGTAGCTTCATATGCCTTATAATCTAACTTAAGACTAGGATAGGCCCCACATCCAATCCCCCCGTAAATTCAGCACTAAGGTGCCGGATAAGGTAAACTCATCCATTTATTTACTCCCAATGAGCTTAGGATATATTTAAACTTAGCTTATGGTTTCTATAGAATAGCTATATAAGAAATAGCTAGTAGTTTGGCTGTGTTTATACTAAATAAATATATTTTTATATTTTAATTTAGGATCAATCTCTTAGTATTATGTTTGGAGAGAAGACTAACCCACATTGAGGGTCACAAAAAGAGGAATCAGTCTCAAGATATATTAGATTTCCTGTGACAAGGAGATCGAGATTTGAATGTAATCTACGACCCTTTTCTCTCCCCTGTCCCAGATAATTCTATAATACTAACTCTAAGTAGGCTGCGAACAATCCACGGCCCATGGGCCACAGGCAGCTCTAAATATCATTTAATGCGGCCCATGATAGGTTGACATAATACAAATAATTTGTTGGAAATCCACTTAGATTCTCGAATTTTCTAGTTTTGTTTCATTCGTTGATTTTTTGTGAGCTCAATTTTTGTACATGATAATTAGACCGAGTATTCCAGAGCTAAGCCTAAAGAGTTTCAAGTACATAAAAACACATGAATGAGTCAGTGCTCGTGACAAAACATTATACCTCACTACTTTATTCAGGTTAGTGGGTGGTACGGGGGACACGCGCTCTCTGAGTATGTGGCGGCTTATTTAATATTTATGTTAATATTTTGTAAACATGTGTGTTCCGTCATATACACAATTTTAGTGCAGTTGAATATTTGTTTTTTAAAATGGTTTCTTTACTAATTAAAATTTCTATTTTAGAGTCAAATAGCTATTACATCTGTGACTACAAACGTTTTTTGAACTACGACTTAAAAAAAGCCTACGCCTACTAAAGATAGTTTAGGTGTCACTGTGTAAGTTTTTAATAAGTTTCATAAGTACGCTTTTCAAGCATAATTTTTGACTATAGTGGATAGGCTCTTGGTAAGATTAGTTTAAGGGGAAAAGTAAAGTTGGGTTTTGACGAAGGGGACGTTTAGGGCTGGTTTGCCTTGTGGCCAGATGGATGCATTTCACTAGATTGACCCGAACAGAGGCTGGAAATAGTGGATGATGATTATGATGATGATGATTTTGATGTATTGCCTGGGTTATTGAATTTGTTATTTTATTTATTTAGCACAGCGTCTTACTACACGTTCGGTCTATATGCTTTGAATTTATTGATTTCCTTATATATATTATTACGGGTATTGCACAAACACACCCACAAACACATACATACGTATACACTACAGATAACAATGCTTATGTTCTACATTATAAAAATACAAATATATCTGAGATTTCATATTGCTCTAGAAGTCCCGGTAAAGAGGACTCCAGCTCTTATTCCCATATGCTTGGATCTACACAGACATCTAATATTGTTTTATAAAGGTGAAATTCCTAGTGTAGCTCATACTATTATTCTGGAAAAAAGAGAGGTTTGATCCTATCAGAGAATGTCAGAAGCTTAGGACATCAGTTTACCTATCCAACTTTTGGCTTTTTAACTTTAGGCTTGCCTGAGGTGCCAACACGGTCACATAAGGAATTTGATAAATAAAATAGAGCTCTTAGATTCAAACAAAATTATCCCATCAAGATAAATAAATAAGTTATTTCGCTAGTCTAAATTACAAAATTATATCTTCTTTATTTTTATTCCCTTCCCCGTATTTGATAGTAGCTTAGTCTTCTATGACGACATGTTTCAGTGTTATTATTGACTAGCAATCCCGCACGGCGTTGCCCGTGACCGACCAAAAGTTTGTTAAAAATAGCCTTATTAAAAATTTAAAAATCCGGTTTTGAGATGCATGCGGACCCCTATCCATCCACCTATGTTAAAAATGTCATATCTCTGCGTGTTATAGAACATTGTTAAAGATATTCTAAGTTAAATATTCTGTATTTAATATAGAATAATCACATAGTATTAAAGCATTTTCTTTGCCATTTTATTAAGTTATTTGATACGCCTTTTTGAAGTCCCTAATATTTTATCCAAACAAATAATCAATATTCATACAGCATGAATAGGTATTAGAGGCAACGACGGAAAAAAAAATATCTAGTGAAATATGTTTTTGTTTATTTTTCTCTTCTGTAAGTATAATAGTTCGTAGATATATTGGTAGGCCTATGTTTCAGAAGATTTATATTTCCTTCATAAATGTCCTCCTCTGGTATGGTTTATTTAGAAAAAACGTCTTCTTAAATCGGTCTCTAGTGGCATGTATATTCGACGTGGGGGCGCTGATCGATATTCCGCCAAATGCTTCTTGAAGGTAATAGCATGGAATATATTTCAATTTAGGAAATGGGCAGTAAAGACGCATGCAGATAGTGACGCAGCTCTGGAAAACCCATATTTGGGTTAAGTTGACAATTTTATTTATTTAAAGAAGCGGTTTACTTTTATATGGCGATGACTTCTCTGGGTTATCAACCATATATAAATAATGACTAAAAGTGAAGAATGGATAATTCAACAGAGAGACAGAAAAAAAACTATATCATTTCCATTATATCGACATTTTAAAATATGTTGAATATTGATTAACGATTTCAGCATTTACAAAACTGTTCTATGATACATGACTGACACCTTATTTATTTAGAAATAAACGTAAACCTATATTTTGAGGGTTTGAAGGACATTTTACGGAGGGACTGAACACATTAATTACAGAAAAATTAAATTTAGTCCTATTTAAAAATAAATACAATACAATTATTATATAAAATTGTTGTGTTTTCTCCTCAAATTCTATTACTATTTGCTAGTAACAGCTTTTTTATGCATAAAAATACTCAATAGATATAAATGGAAATAAGTAGGTGCATAGTTATCAAATATTCTTAACACGTATTAATACCGGTTAGGGCTATATATGCTACAGGCAAAGTCCGAACTTGGATAAAGTCAACATTATTCTGATTGTGCTTACATTATCCAAAATACGTGAGTAATATTAAGTGAAAGATGATTGAATGATTATTTTCGAAGATCATCCTGAAAATATTGAAATCCAACCGCACTTGGAAATTGTAAATTCTATGGTTGAGGTTAGGGTGGTTAGGTTAGGGTGGGTTAGGCTATGTTAGTTAAGTTTAGATTAGGTTTGGTTAGTTTAGTTTAGCTTAGTTTAAGCTAGGTTAGGTAAGGTTGGTGGAAAATAAATCATAAGAATGAGGCATTTTGAATGTTAGTGCATTGCCACGATCGAATTTCAGGTCCCAGATCGAGATAAAGTTCCAAAATATTATCTATATTTAAACGTGCAGTGTCTCACAAATATTACTAAAGGTTATCCAAGGCTTGCTAGCTAATGTCGAGATTATCCGAATAGTGTTGGAAATGAGATGAATTTTGGAATTGCGGAAATCGTCCGATCCGATGGCTCGTGATATTAATATAATCACATATTTGTAGCCGACGGTTTCCGCTAAGTCCATCATAGAGTCTGCCTTAAAATATGAGTGAAGAATGACCCAGGGCACGGGACGAATTCTGGATAGCTCAGTGGTTAGAGCATTGGCGTACTAAGCCAGAGGTCCCGGGTTCGATTCCCGTGTCTAGGTGTCATTTTTCAATTTTCAGAATATGATATCTAGATGGATTAATTCCCACTAATAAGCATAAATAATAGCTCTGGCTATTACTTCTCTCTCTCTCTCTCTCTCTATATATATATATATATATATATCCTATATATTGGAGGAGGCCTGTTATGCCAGGGCCACGATCAACTTAACTTTAACTTAACGTAAGGTTCACTTAACGTAAGGTTCACTTAACTTAATAAAACAGATGTGTGATAACGTATCACGTAACTTTACGTCACAGCTCGAGCCAAACATCTGCATTATAGAGAATGCATTTTGATCTGTGATTTGTACTAATGAATTTGTAAAGTGTTTATGATCTGTGAACGTTTACTGTTTTCTAACGATATAATAACTACTTATTACTAAACATTTTCGATAAATTTAGCTTTCCTATTTTAGTTTAATTTTAAACCTACGTTAGCCTAATAATACCATGAGCTGTGAAATATATTGTATAATATAGTTGGGCTTAAAGCCAACAAATGAATTACTAAACAGCCCTGTAGACATCACTCGCATACTGATTGGCTAGCTAGATCACATGATAACCTTCATGTAACGTTCACTTGAAATACCTCCCAGGACATCTATTAAGTTAAGTGGACGTTAAGTGGACGTTAAGTGGACTGTAAGTGAACGTTATGTTAACTTCCACGTGATCGCTTCCATTTAAAAACACTAGGAGAACCTTTACGTTAATTTACGTTGAGATAACCTTAAATGAACGTTGAGTTGATCGTGATCCCGGCATTAGGACCGTGAAAACCTGGTGCCGTAAAATATACAATTGGAGGAGACTTGTAGCGGCTGTGACAATCTGGTAGCGTCAAATATACAATTGGAGGAAGCTTGTAGCGGCAGTAACAACCTGGTGCCGTAAAATATACAATTGGAGGAGATTTGTAGTGGCAGTAACAACCTGGTACCGCAAAATATACAATTGGAGGAAACTTGTGGTGGCCGTAACAACCTGGTGCCGTCAAATATACAACTGTAGGAGGCTTGTAGCAGCCGTAACAGCCTGGTGCCTTAAAATATACAATTGGAGGAGACTTGTAGCGGCTGTGACAATCTGGTAGCGTCAAATATACAATTGGAGGAAGCTTGAAGCGGCAGTAACAACCTGGTGCCATAAAATATACAATTGAAGGAGACTTGTGGTGGCCGTAACAACCTGGTGCCGTCAAATATACAACTGTAGGAGGCTTGTAGCAGCCGTAACAACCTGATGGCGTAAAATACAATTGAAGGAGACGTGTACGGCAGTAACAACCTGGTGCTGCAAAATATACTATTGGAGGAGACTTGTGGTGGCCGTAACAGCCTAGTGCCGTCAAATATACAACTGTAGGAGGCTTGTAGAGGCCGTAACAGCCTGGTGCCTTAAAATATACAATTGGATGAGACTTGTATCAGCCGTAACAACCTGGTGCCATAAAATATACAATTGGATGAGACTTGTATCAGCCGTAACAACCTGGTGCCAATAGAATACAAAATTGGAGGAAACTTTGAGTGGCCGTAGCAACCTGGTGTCATAAAATATACAATTGGAGGAGACTTGTAGGGGCCGTAACAATCTGGTTCCATATAATATACAATTGAATGAGACTTGTAGGGGCCGTAACAACCTGGTTCCATATAATATACAATTGGAGGAGACTTGTAGGGGCCGTAACAACCTGGTTCCATATAATATACAATTGGAGGAGACTTGTAGGGGCCGTAACAACCTGGTTCCATATAATATACAATTGGATGAGACTTGTAATGGATCTAACAACCTGGTGCCGTAAAATACACAATTAGAGGAGACTTGTAGCGGCCGTAACAATCTGGTGCCCTAGTAGGGAGAGTAGTTTGACTCAAAACTCTGCTCAATGTTAGAAGTTGTTTTATTTCTCTACCTGTTTACCAGTTGATAATCCTTGTTCTCCCATGAGATCTATCTACGATGGAAGGATTGAACTTGCCGTATTTTTAACAAATGTATGTACTGGAGGAGTCTTTATCGTTATAAGAGTTGGTGCACAGTACACACATTTATATAGTCTACCAATGTGTATACATATAGCCACATACTTATGCACACATATATATGCACGCAAATGTTTCTCAATAATTTTACCATCGCAATGTTATTCCTACGTTTAATGGAGACACAAGTCTATATTGCAAGTGAAGTCTGTCACGTCATCTAACATGCATTGGAGTACAAGAGAGATTGCTGTCTGGAAGAGAAGAATATTCAGATAGGGGTAATTCCAACTAACATCCTTTGTCGAAGCCAGATTATTGGTATTCCGTCTGAGTGTCTCCCTTTTGTTGTCTCTCATTACTTTCCGTCCTTCCTTGCAGTCCACACCAAATTTGATGATTAAGTATTAGTGCACCATTCTCTGTTGTATACATAATGATAACTTTTAATGGCCGACACACTTGGATCATCTTCTTTGTGTTGGTCATTTAAATACAGTACATATTTTATAAACTAGTCTAAAGTATTATTGTATTCGAATGGATTAAATAGCGAATCTACTCTTTTTGTTAATTACGGTTACAGCTGCATATATAATATATATAGCCATAATTAACAAAACGTTTAGTCTAGTTATTTAATTCATCATGTTCGTACAGATATAATTGTACTATTGGCAGCTTAAATCCAACTAAAGAGCCGATGGTGGCTGCGTTATCTAATAGCTCGTGACTTAATTGATCAAACATTTGTAGCTGACAATTTCCACACGCCCGTCACAGACTCTGCCTTAATATTATGAATGAGGAATGACGCTGGGTATTGGACGATTTATGGATAGCTAAGTGGTTAGATAGCACTGGCGAACAAAGTCATGGGTCCCAGGTTCGAATCCCAGTTCCAGGTTTCCTTTTTCAATTTAAAGGATATTAATATATTAGATAAATAGTAAAGTATTTCTTCAAATGGCTCTACGGATATTCTTGACTCAGCCTTTAGCAAGGTTGAACCATATAGTCTGTTACCTCATTTCTTGTTGCACAAGAAGATATAATATTAGGCCAGGCCTCCACCGTGGTTCAGATTCCACGTTAAACTGTAGGTCCTCTATTTCATCTCTCAATCACCCATCCATTGCACATTAGCGTAAGTGCGTATAACCCGAACGGTTAGTAAGACGCGGTGCTAATAATAATAATAATAATAAGATATAATACTCAATGAAACATTTCGAAAATAATAAAATTGTTATTTATATGAATAAAGTCATTGTTAGGCATGAGTTATTCTTAACTCAACCTGGAAGGAGGTAGAGACGTGGATTACTCAAATATGCTTTTAAACCAACCTACATATCTATATACCTACTATACCTACTATACCTACTATATTATACTATACGCACACTCACCCGCACAAAGCGCTCAGCACTCTGGATATTATAATATCTTAAGCACAACAATAATTTGTTTCTTAAGCTGAGACAATGCATGTTAAGTTGACAGGACTTCGTGTAAAATGAGTATGGTGATTAAAATACACTACACACTACACTACTTCTAAATGAGAACCAGCCCCATTAGTTATTTAAAACGATAATTTTATCTTACTACTCGCACTTTCCAAATAGGAATCCCAATTTCTCACGTCTGAAATCAAATGCACTGTCTGTTAGGAAGCCTTAAGTTATGTCTGTCAACTATTGTTAACATTAATGGAATCAAAATTTAAATTGAATTTAACTGGAATACCTATCACTCAACTTTTTATTACGTTATGATGAAGATTTTCCCTTACTTATGACTAAATTAAGTAAACATAATAATGTTTTAGTGAAATAGTTAACTCTCTGAATTAAGGACGTTGTGAATTTGAATATATTTTGCGAAATGGGTTGCATATAAACGCCAAAGTATTTGAAGAACAATCACACCATATACTATACAGAAGAGGAGGGCCAAAAATGAGTGGCTCACTCTATTAGGCCTTTATATTTATTTTCTACTAATACTTCCCCTTTTCCACTGACATATATAAACACCCACTGTACTATTATCACCTGGACAACATTGTTTCTCATTTAAACATTAACTATTTTTTTTCCTATTATAGAAATACATAATGATTCACATAATTTAATCTACACTCTGAAAGGAATATTCGGGCTGGCTACCTTAGGAATAGACCAAATAGACTGAATTGTAGACTATCTAAAATATACACATTTACAAAATAAAAAGCATTTAAAAATGTATAAAAATACTTTGTGAGTGATAGTCTCATTTTTAAAACAATCATAAAATGTATGATTTTATTTAATTTTCGATCGTTAAATCTCTCAGCACAGATCCTAGATCATTAACATGGGAAATTCTATCCCGATTTTCCATTACGTCACAGGTAGACAACGTCGTTAAGGAACTCAAAAATTCATGGATGACAAAAGGTAAGCTTATCATTGAGCCCTAACCCGAGACACCTCCATGCAATCCCTAGCCTGACGCCAAGCCTGCTTCAAATCCATTTACATATTATCCTTCCATTGACATCTCAGCCTACCAAGGGCATTGTTTCGTCACTATAGAAGCACCTGTGGAATACAACGCAACGTGAAAGGAAAACACATTCAGAAAAAAAAAGACTCGGCAGGAAGATAAGAGAATAGGTTAAAATTAATAATCACGGCTCACTACCTACCTTCATACCATAAAAAATATAAATATACACAAACATAATAAATAAATACACAAATATATGGCATACATATATTTGCATACATATTTGAACACATGAATACACATACATATATACACATGCTTACATGCGCACACATATACACATACCTACATGTACATTGTACACACATGTATACATGCATACACTTACATGCATAGGCCCCTACACTTAATAAAAAATACAAATAATATGTATTTACATATATGCATAGATTATATCCATATAAACACATACATATTCTCATATACACTTATACATGCTTACACGTACATCCTAAACTATTAAAAAAAACATATTTTAAATACATACTAATTCATGTATACATGCAGAGTGCCACACAATCATTTTCCAGGGGTATGTGGGGAAAACCATCGGCTATACATGCAATGTGACTTTGTTCCTTGTTAATATGAATGTTTTTACATTTCTGGTTGAGTGGTTGATTGACCATGTTGAACCTACTGAATGATACCGAGGAGCAATGTTTAATTGAACATATTAGTGCAAGTGCTTACCGTGAGGAAATGGAAGCTGGCGCAAATTTTATTAACCGAAAGTGGATTGCTGAGAGATTGCGACGAAGCAATCGGTGGGCTACGACAAACTGGAAAACAGGATACTATAACTGTAAGACAGAATTTGGACAAGTTCGACCCAAGAAACTGTTGCAAGAGAGCAAAGGCATGATCACGAAGAATAATGGGAAAAGACATCGAAGTAATGCAAATGTTAAGACGGAAATCTTGCAGCAGAGGAAAAAGATTGTAGTCGCGTGAATTTTATGATACCGGAAACTAGCAGCATCAAAACCCTTTCACGTAACGCCTAAACCCATTAAAATTGTGTTAAACACTGAAGACCACCTATGGTTTAGCGATTCTCTCCGCGACTGGGACGAGAAAGATTTCATGCACTTGGCATCAAGTGATGAATTTTTTGTGTGGGCAGTCAGAATATCTAACTACTAAAACGACAGAGTGTGGGAACTCTCAATAGACGATATCACTAATGATGAACATAATCAGGAACTATCAAAGAAATATGACAGCATTGGAATATTTGGGTGATTCACAGCAAGGTGAATTATGTGGATCATGAAAGGACAAGGGCAGTCATGGAATTATGGAATGGTGACTATTTCATGAATAATCTTTTAGAGCAAACTGTTTTACCTTTCTTGCGAGAGCCAGTCAACACTTTCGACCCAGCAAACACCTGTTTTCTCTATGACAAAGCACCGTGCTTTAAGGCGAATGCAGCGCAAAAGCTCTTGTGAGAGAGTGGTATTGATATTTTTGGGGGAGCACTGAATGGGCAGTTGCGTCCTCAGATTTAAACGTTGCCAAACATTTTGGAGCGATTCTAAAAGATGCTGTTGATTCATTGATGACACAAAAACTAGATGCTAATAGGTATTCCCAAAACACGTTGCGAGAATACCTTATCAGTGTCTTACATACGATGGAAGAGGATACAAATCTTTTAGAGATTCTTCTACGCTCGTATACTAAAAGAATTCTTGCTGTTCGCAACGCTGGAGGTTGACACACCAAACACTAACATATAATAATATGTCAAAATGATTAATTAACATTGTTATATTAACCAGATAATTAGGGTGCATTTTTTTTCCCACAGACCACTGGAAAATGCCTTTATTATATATTAAAATATACATCTACTGTTTCTAGAAAAATTAGTTTAGTTTGATAGCTTTGAATAAAATATTTTATTAAATGGCTGATATCTCCACAGTGCAAACAAGGTCAAAATTAGAGTTTTTTTGAAAATTGAGTCCTACATTGTTTTTATATAGTTATGTCCTTTCTACAAAATAGCTGATTATTATCCTATGATAATTATGCAAACATTTTATTTAAAAATACTTTCAAAAAACTAATATAAATTTAGTTATAATTTACAAGCAATAATGTTCTACGGAACTAATAAATTAGTATTATAGCAAATGTTCAGCCATCTGCGAGGAAAGCTATAGGATTGCTAAACATTTTTGCAAATATTTAGTTTTTATACACAAAATTCACTCTATTATAAGGTACTGAAGACCACGAACCTAACTAAATATTTTGGTTTAGTAATTAATATACTCTCATTTTCATTTATTTACACTTAAAAGGAAGTTTGTTGGACAAAATAATGTCTTTATGAGTATAGTCTGTAATGTTTTTATGAGTATAGTCTGTAATGTTTTATGAGTATAGTCTGTAATGTTTTTATGAGTATAGTCTGTAATGTTTTATGAGTATAGTCTGTAATGGTTTTATGAGTATAGTCTGTAATGTTTTTATGAGTATAGTCTGTAATGTTTTTATGAGTATAGTCTGTAATGTTTTATGAGTATAGTCTGTAATGTTTTTATGAGTATAGTCTGTAATGTTTTATGAGTATAGTCTGTAATGTTTTATGAGTATAGTCTGTAATGTTTTTATGAGTATAGTCTGTAATGTTTTTATGAGTATAGTCTGTAATGTTTTATGAGTATAGTCTGTAATGTTTTTATGAGTATAGTCTATAATGTCCCTTATGTCACAGCCCCTTTAAAATCACGATGGAGCAGCAGTGCCGCCAGTGGCGGCCCCTGGAACCTAGGCAATCTGACCAACATAGCAGGGTGAGAGGGTTGCGTAGGGTGTGGTGGAAAAGGTCTAAAGGGGGTTGTGAAGGGAGAGGTGGGGGTCAGATGAGTCGGGTGGCTAATGAAAACAACGGACATCACTACGGTGGGGTAATCTTTGGATGCAGCCCAGCGCCCTTTGTGCTTACCTAACCTACATTCTCCTTTAGCCCCAACTATCCAACCCCTCCACTATAAACTGCCTCTTGAGCCATCTCTTCCATAATTAAAAATTGCCATAAATATTAACTTTATTTTTGATATCACTAAAAACATGGAGTATTAATAAATATAATTCTCTTTCAAAACTCTTGGTTTAAAATAAATGTGTCAACTTACAATCTAATGTATCCTAAATAGCCAATTCCACAATCAAATATTTTGTTCTTACAAATTAATCACACAACGAATCGTTGCCAACATATGTTGAAATCTAGGAATTCAAACAAATAGAATTGGAACTAAAATGATTGTTTTGAGTTTTTTCTCTTTTGGAGTAGACATAAATGATGCAATGGAGGTCTTTGTGCTTTTGAAGCAGATTAAATCTAAATTCTGGTTTACAATCATAACTTAAAATTTTTAATTGAATTTGTTTGATAAAATGAGAAGAAGTCATGGATAGCTGTAATTTTATTTTTATGTATAATTATTTAGATTCTTGGTGAATTAAAGGACGAAGTTACTGCATTATAACTTTCTAAAATAAGTAAAACAATATACAAAACATTCTCGAAGTAATTTTGGAAATATAGCTGATTACATATATATAATGTTAAGGGATACATTTTTATCATGCAAAGTTCCTTAAAGTTTATTTTAATTTACAATACTATATATAAATATTTTAATTGAATATTCAAATCATATTAATATTGCTTTTGAAAAACTGCTAAAACTATTTTTAATACAGTGTTTCTCTACTAGTTCCAGATATACGCATAAGCACATAATAGGTTAGTTTAGAATAGATGAAAAAGTTGGATGTATACTTACACTTGCCTGTAAGGAGAGTTGAAAAATTATAAATGGAAAACCACCCTCATTACAGCCAACTGGGATTCGAAAAAATATATTCCCTTCATCAATAGTCTAGTCTCAAGCGAGAGTGATGGTTTAGGGCTAGACCATTTTTTCCATTAAAGGGAGTATTGATTGTCAAATTATTTTATTTTCAGTGTCATGTTATTTGCGTGAGAAAGGTAACACACTCTTGTAGCAAATAGGTTTCATGAAAGTAATGGTACGTGCCAAAATTAATTTTTTTTAAGTACAAACTTACAAAATCATGTGTATGATAGATGTGAAATTGGCACAGCCATGTCAAATATTAATAATAGTGTTATTGAAATAATTATGTTGATTAAAATAAGTTTTTATCATGTGTTTGTGATAAGACCTTAAAAAAAATCTAAAATCTATAAAGGTTCTTACAATATTTTACATCACCTTAGGGTAGTAGGTAAATTATTAAAATATTAATTTTAGGTAACCATTGTAGAGAAAAGTCTACTCGTTACTAATATATGATGCAAATATGTACATTACATCTATATTTGTCTATGTCCGTACGTTTGTTAGTATTTGTGTGTGGATAAAGATAAGTATGTAAATGAGTGTGTATATATAGGTCTGAGTAATTATGTGTTGAAACCCTGTTTTTGTTTGGTGATGTTCATGAAACCCTTTTAGCCACTTAGTCACCTGTAGTCTACAGGTTTATGCTATGTTAAAATCAGAGGTGATCCAAATAAAGAGCAATGTCTGATGCCACATCACTTAACATCTATTACTTGGCTACAGCTGAAATACTTCTAGCCATTTAAAGTCTACAGGTTTTTTTTTAAGTTACAATCAGAGGTTATCTGAATTAAGAACAATGTCCGATCTCACTCTCTCGTAACATGTGCTCACAAGCACTATGATGTTCAACTCACAAAAATAAAGTGATGGGAGTTGAATTGTGGTCCCACCCGCGTGGAAGCCAAAGAGCAATACCGCGTGACCTGCCCTCTAGCACCACACATGGCAGGCTCATAGTTCAAGAGTACGCGGTGACTGTAGAGTGACATCATACTCTACCTACACCCCATCTGGACAGCTGGTCTCAGAAAGTCTGGGGTGGCAGCAAAGATGGTGTGTGAGATAGATAGAAAGAACTGAAATTTTTGAGAACGAAATTTGAGGAGACAGCTATTCGGAGGCTGAGCTTCTGACTTCCTCGTGATGGGCGATTACTAGGAGGAGCTAACTCCCTCCTCCATCCGGTGCCAGTGGAGGAGGATTTTTCCCAAGTAAACCAAGGCAAGCTGGCATGGAAGGGCTGGTACTAGTTTTCTCGGGTGCCCTAATACTCGGATTGGCACTAATGGACCTCGGTCTATGTCCGGCGAAAAGGTTCCGGTCCCGATAGGTATCAGTGGTTACATTGTTAGGGGCCAGCCTAGGTACAGTGTAGTAGAAAGCCCTTTGGGGGGGTATCTCGGATAACAACTCCTCTTTGTTAGATAGGACAATACATAGATGATGACATAACATACGATGTGTGTTTTATGGCACACCAAAAATAAACATAAGATTAAACACTATATATATATAAATATATATATACAGAAAGGCAAAATCTTAAATGGACGTGAGTAGGCCTACTCCGTGACTATTCAATAAATATTAAAATATTAATATATAATATATTAATTTGTATAGTGTTTTGCCTAAATTACAATTAGTTATCTAAACATAGTTATACTAACAATATTAACAAACATACATATCTTTGTATATAGGTATAGGATTTGCTATAGCATAGATTAGATAATATTTGCTATATCTGATATAAGCAATATGGTAGTTTTATAGTACTACAGTGTGTTTTTAACAATATATTTTCATAATATAATACCTATACAACTATATATCAACTCTCGTGGTAGATTAGATTGCCGATGACAAGGAGCTCGAGGCTTGAATCTCAGTCAGGTGTACTGAGAATGTTTTTTCCTAAACGGTTTTCCATTATACCACCACGCAAATGCAGATACACGTCCTTTAAATTTAACCTACCTAGTTCATAAAACCATTAGCGTAATTAGTATATAAGCCTATAACCCAAACGGGTAGTAAGACGTGGGGCTAAAAATACTACATTCATAATATTGAAATTAAATTCGTTTTAACAAAGAATAAGATATTTCATTTTCTTATCATGACAAATATTGTAAAGATTTTATGCTTTTAAAGATTAATTACCTTTGATATACTTTAATAAAAATACACGTGGAATTGATCATTTTAATTTTTCCAACAATTTGAGTAATTAAAAGTTCAAACTTGACGCTACACTAATGTATAAAACCACAATGATATAAAAAGACTTAATGAGTCTTAGTATTCAATATTTAGTGATATTCTGTAAATCTTACCATGCCATCAATGCTGAAGGAATTCTCTCATTGCCAAACTACACTGCAGAGCTCTGTGACGTCACAACGATCCTAGTGATGTAATACTGTCAACCCTCCCCCCCTTCCAACAGTTTCAGGCCGGGGGCGCTAATAGAGCAACGGAGATGTGACACGACCATCAATCATGTAACAATCTTGCCACGTTAGCCGCGCTAACCCTATATTACTAGTGTTCTGTAATAATAGATGACGTGCGCTACAACAACTGGTCGAGCATTGGACAGGCTTTACTGACATTCTGGAAGGAAACTTATCCAAATATTTAGCAGGCCACACATAATTATCATCCAACACGCTTCGGTGGCCACGTGGTCTAACGATCGAGGTTCGAATCTTGGTCGGGTGTGCTGAGAGTTGTTTTATCAAATTTGTTTTCAACTCTCCCTTCTTGCAAATGCGGATACACTAGCTATAAGTTTAACCTTCTTAATTCCTAAAACCATTAGGGTAGTTAGTATATGTATGTATAGCCTAAAAATAGTAGTAAAACGCGGTGCTAAGAAAATATTTACATTCCTTGAGCATTGATGGGAACATGCAATCTAATTAGTAGTTTGATTATGATTATTATTAATTAGTGTTATCCATCATGCATTTTCCAATTGCTCATATCACCACACGACTTGCATATTAACAAGTTATTATCAGTTATGTCATCACTATAAAAATGTGAATCTAAATTTCACCCGCTCTGGAATTAGAACTGTCAGGCTTATATTGTCTTGGTTTGCCTTTGAAGAGGAGTTTGAAGCTCAAATCTTGAATCGGTGTATCAAGGGTGAATATTTTTATGAAATATTTCTCCATTCAATCCAAAGTAAACAGGTGCATATTTTCTCTTAATTATACTTTGCTCATTGCCACATAATTATCTTTGTTAGCGAGAAGTTGCTGCACAAACGTTCAGCTCTAACGCAATATTTAGTTTTACGTTGCGTTATTTCAAAATATCGCTCACGGCAAAATGAAGTCAAAAGATTCCATATCAAACAAGAGTTTAAGTTTAAGTAATAGAAATAAATGTGTTAAAATGTGAATATAGCTCATTTTTAAGCAACTTTAGTTTTTAAAGCATATTTGTGAAGTTATGAGTTTAGGTTAGATAAAAAAAAGGGCTATGGATCTAGTCCTACTCTAAAAAATATAGTAATTTGTTGGTAGGCTCACGAGATAAAATTTAAAGATATTTGAGAACTAGCAGCAAGCTTTAATCTTTACCTTAAGATAAGAAGTTTCGTAAATTTACTTCTTTAATTTCTTATTGACATGTCAAAGAGTGGTTGTAGTTGAATGGTGAACGGGAGTTTAATCTTAGATATAATAGAGAAGTATTATCATAAAACAAAAAAATTATAACATTTTAAGCCATGTGGCCTTATGGAGATTGATATTTTCTAGCTGACAGTGGTGGCCACCTTAAAATAGAATTGTTTCCCTGCTAGCTCTTAATATCCTTTCTGACTAGACTTGTACATTAATTACGGTAATAGGATAGAGTTTCGGAAAATATAATGTTAGAGTAAATGTTTCTATATTGGAGTGTAAAGTTAGTGAGAAACACTTAGAAATTAACAGCCTCATTTAACCCAACTAGGATTCGAACCCTAATACCCCTGTCACCAGCAACATAGTCTAAAAAAAGACAACACTATGGAGCATTAAATTACTGATATAGGTTACTAGCCTATTTAAAATGTGTATATCCAGACGGGTGATAATACGTGATAAGTAAAAACCACTCTCTATAAGTATATTATTGTTACCCGCCTCGGTGGCGTAGTTGGCTAATGCGCCAGTCGTGTTAGGCCAAACCTCCGAGGACGGGAAGATCGAGGTTCGAATCTCGGTCGGGTGAACTGGTGGTGGTTTTTCCTAAATGGTTTTCCACTCTCCCTCCACGCGAATGCGGGTTCATTTCTTCTACATTCAACCTTCCCAAATCCTAATCCATTAGTGTAATTAGTACTTAAGCGTATAACCCGAACGGGTAGTAAGACCTGGTGCTAAATAAATAAAAAAAATATATTATTGTTTATGATTGGAATTGAAACTGGGACTCTTCATGCTCATTTATAGATCTGAGACTGATTTAACACTTCATATTTTAAATGCAGTGCTTCCTTTTCAACGTTTTGGGGATGGAGGACCTCCAAGTGTAAGTTACGAAATGAACAAAGGGCCCAGCGGAACTCTGAAAAATAGGGGTGTTGAGAGTGAAGGGAAAAAGGAGGGGAGAGAAGATGAAAAACCATGCTGAATAAATGTAGTTCTTGAAAAATTCCATATTTTGACTACATAGGCTATACATGAATTAAATGTATTAATTAAAATTAAATGTTAAAACCAAATATCATATAAGTACATTGAATTAGTAAGCTATAGTTTAATTACTTCTAATACCCTGAACTTCTTAATTTAAGTTAAGTATTGCTCAGATTTGTCGACTGGAGGTTAGTAGAAATAATGTTTTCTTCCTCTATATGGTCTATCAAAAGAAGAAATATAGCAAAGTCAGGAAACTTTCTTATTTAAACTTTTGCATTTTTAAATTTTGTACTATAGGTGATCATCATTCGTTAAATACATTTTAACAGTAAACTTCTGGAGATCCTGCAGACCCACTTGATAGGCAACCACGTACCACCATTGGCCCGAAGACCAAACTTTGAAAAATCTGCCATAAATAACGTCTCGATAAAAGTTGTTAGATACGTTAAACTCTTCATACGCATTAAACACAATGATGTGAACTACCCTTGATCTACTGAACGATTACATTCGTTTTATTTTTTTCCATGAGATTCATATAGTTTAATAAAGCAAGGTGTAATCCTATAGGGTAAAATATAATAGAGTATGATCAGACAATAAGTTGATTGTTTTTTTTATTCGTTTTATCTGACATTTTCCAAACAGTGTAAATCAACATACGTACATACGTACATACGTACATACGTACATACATATACGTACATACATACATACATACATACATACATACATACATACATACATACATACATACATACATACATACATACATACATACATACATACATACATACATACATACATACATACATACATACATACATACATACATACATACATACATACATACATACATACATACATACATACATACATACATACATACATACATACATACATACATACATACATACATACATACATACATACATACATACATACATACATACATACATACAATACTACAACATACATACATACATACACACACAACACACATACACACACACAGACCAAATCCTTTATAAATATATATATATGTATATATATTCTTCAAAAATTTCAGGTCAATCCAAAATACTATAAAATATGTTCCTA
This sequence comes from Timema podura, assembly GCA_033556935.1. Taxonomy (NCBI): domain Eukaryota; kingdom Metazoa; phylum Arthropoda; class Insecta; order Phasmatodea; family Timematidae; genus Timema; species Timema podura. The sequence continues at coordinate 51,610,435 of JAVRXN010000009.1, forward strand.
TAAAATTGATTCTATTATCTATAAATTTATAATATATAATTTAGCCATTATTTGTACAAGCTATATATAAATAATTATAATCTAATATTTTAATTCAATACAACAAAATTAATTATCGTATCAATTTTTTTAAATGTCAATATAAACATATTTACAATTTTGAATTTCTGATTTACTAATTCCCTATGGATTTATTTTAACTAGATCCTCAAAGATTTTAACAACTTAGTCCTTCGCACCACTGGTTACCATTCAGACTAAGGCGTCAGTCTCGTCTTTCCTGGTTTTAAAGCTTTCAAGTAATTGTATTAATACAGGAAGGATTAAATTTGGTGTTTTTTCCTAAATTTGTTAAAACCTATTCTCTATACAAATGCGAGTAAACTATAAATTTTATATTCCTTCCTTAATTGTTTCTCTCTCTCTCTCTCTATCTCTCTCCATGCTGATTTGTGTAGGCCTATAAATACTCCAATTCTTCATCATCATCATTACCAAATATCAAATAATATTAATATACGGCGAGCGTGGATATTTGGTAAGTTATGGGGCACTAAAAGAACAAAAACATTGCAGAATTTTATTTTAAACACAAACAACTATTATATTTCCACATTTATAGTTATTATTACTTTTCTCTGTGTTTAGTTTGTGTAAGTAGTTATAAATTCCTAACATGTTGCGACAATTTGCTACAACAGATTGATTTAAAGTGTCAATAAAACTAAGTAAGCTTTCAACACAAGTAACTTCACATAATGAAAACTAATAGTAACACATTTATATTATGTGGATATAAGTTTTATCAATACATACCTAGCAATATCAATATACACCATACTATATCTTGTTAAGAAAAACTAAATATATTGGTTAGTTGTAAGAACCTGAAAAAAAAATATATGTATATTATGAATCAATTTTAATTTTACAAACTGTAAAACACTAGACTTAACATTATAATAATGAAAATACTCCTCCGTTTTTTTTAAATTTTGCAGCAAATATCGAGAATAAATATCTTATGTGGTTATTGACGAAAGAATGGACTTCATACGATTAAAACTATTGCTGTGACATTTAAATGAATAGTTATCATGTAGAAACCTGAACTTTATTTTGAATATGTTAGATATATACGATATTTGTATATATATATATATATATATTACTTATATGTTTTTAATTTTTATATATAACGCCAAAATTAAATATAGGCCTACATAATTATTTATTGACTGTTTATTAAAATATACTCCTTCAAATATTCGTAAAAATTAACGAACTTAAGTTTTTTTGTTAAAAATATCAATGCTAAATAATACATAGGTTTTTTTAATTTTATTTACTTAAATTTGCATAATAATTTATTTTTGTATGTTTTTACACGTCTATAGACATACTAACCAGTCGTGTAAAAATCAAAATTATCTAACAAATATTTCAATATGAAAATTTAAATGTTATTAAATATATTTTATAGTCTGTATCCATAATCATAAAAAGCAATTTATATATATATATAGCATTTATGATTATATATATAGGCTTTATATATATATATAGTCCAAAACTTTAGATCAGTCAGTAACGTACATGTTTACTGAGCTAAGGCTCTCACGTTCAATTCCCAGCTTGGCAAAAAAAAAAAAAAAAAAAAGCATTGATGGAATGTGGGTTTCCCCTTTCAAAGTGATGAATTCACATCTGGGTACAGGATGTTGTTTCCAAACTAGTTTTCATTTAGTTTACAGGTCGTGTGCTTATTATAATCATTCGTTCAGAAAATACCTAAAAATAAATGAAAATTAAATATATATAGTACGTGTGTGTGTTTAGAAAAATCTTAAAAAGAAATCTAGTAGAACTATTTTTCTAACGGCCGGTGTTTATACCAAATGTAATTAAGGTCCAGTCGAGAGTTGTTATATTTTCCCCTCTGAATTCTAAACAGACCATACCTTTTTGGAAATTATTATAATTTAATTTTAATGACTACATATATTTTTTTGATCCCCATCTTCCTGTAGCTTAGTTGTATCCCCCAGTAAAGAAACGTCTAGAATAAAAGGTGAAAGAAGAATACAATTAACTTCACTTCAGTCTAACAAAAAACAATTAAGCCCGACAAAGTAGAAGAAAGAAAACAAGAGATAACTAATTGCATTAGAACAGAAAAGTGACAAATATCCTCGCAGCAGTAGAGGTATCCAGAAAACCTACCGGTTCAGTTCAAAGCCTTGTCTAATTTACATTTAAATATATTATGTAAATTATTTCTTTCACTCCAAGGAATAGTAATAGAATTATCTTAAGGAAAAATTATGTTTGATATGTAGAGGAAATGCACCCATATTAGCGCGTATAGAAAACAATTTATCTGATAGGGAATTATTCATCAAAAAGCTTAGAACTTTCTCTGAAGGGCGCAATTTCGTATTTCACGCTAAGGCTCTTAATTTTTTTAGCATACGTCTTACTCTTTATTCAGGATATAATCATATGTGGGCCTACTAATTAAGCTAATTTTTTAGGAATTAAGAAGTTTGAATTTCGAGGAGGTGTACCCAAATTTGCGTTTTAGAAGTGTAAAAATTTATTATGGAAAAACCACCCTCAATATATCCAACCGGGATTCAAGCCCTTATCTCCTTGCTATCGGAAGTCTAATTTATTGCAAGAGTGACAACTTAGACTATGCGCCCAATGAAGCGGGTTTGCTATTTATTGATTTTATATTTTTTATAACAGGAGGTAGCGTGATTTGTGTCCATGGCTCTATCAGATTATTGAGTTGTATAGAAAAAATGCATTGAATCACATACAATTATAGAAATGTTGATCAACGCCAAAAATGTTTTATGGGATTTTTCTCTCCACCCAACTGTGCTCAATAATTTGGTGTTATTTTAAGTGAAAAAGCTTTACCTTAAGCTTTAACCCTCCACTTTCCATTAGGACTCTAGCATGTACGAAAAAAATACATGGCATCAGTCCGCAAGCGTGTTGTACCGACCAAGAGGCCGCCACATTTTGGAAAATATAGTGCCAACATTTGCGGATAGAGGGTCTCATGTGGTAGGCACAAAGAACCCTCCCTTCATCAATTTCAGTTTTCTAAGCAGAAGCAGCTAATTTTTTTTATTCAAGTAGCTCTTTATTGTCCCCAAAAAGCTGAGTTGACCCCATTTCAGAATCATTGATTCACCTTTATTACCTACAAGCTTCTATGCTCGAACCCGGGACCTCTGGATCTGTAGCAATGAGCTCTGACCACTATACCATAAAAGCGAGTGAGCTTTGGCCTATACTAAAAACACCACTAATTTTTTAATCAAATTCAAAGTTATCCACAAATTCCTAACTTAATCTGACTTGACGTCATATTTAAGACATATACATTATATGCAATCCCCTCAACAAGGATTAACACAACCACAAAGCAAAGCGAGAAATGACCAGTAGTGTCATTAGATTTCTATGGATGATCTAGGCCTAAGCACAATCATAAGCTAAGTGACGAAGAGTAGTAAACATTGTTAAACAGTGTTATACACATATTGTAACAAAGAGAATTACAATTCAACAAAGGGTAATAATGAAATAATTGACTCTGTTACACAAACCTAATAAAAATGAGTATAATGATTCCCTATGATATGTTACTGGAATGTATTATATTAATAGTTTTGTCGCTGCTTGGTAAACGTTATTACCTTTGATAGTTGCAATGCTTTAGGAGATTTTGTGTTTTTGAGCTAATTTGTTTTTAAGTTTATTTTGATCTAATGATATAGGATGGAAAAATATGGCTTATGGTAGTAATCATATCAGAAAATATTTAAAACTAAAATTTTATTCTACATAGATAATTTTTTTATCAGGAAATTCTAAGCTCACCATCTCATCCAAATAGTAATCAATTGGTATATTTTATCTGTTATATTGATTTTTTTCAAATTTCTATTTTTTTCTCATAATATGTTATGTTTATTAGCTTCCGTAATAAATTAAAATTCTCTTGATTATAGGAAAGTTGGATAGATATACTTAAATAGACATACAGATCCCCATGGATTATTTATTTATATATATATATAGGCATATATATATATTATAAATTAAGATAAAGAAAAAGAGGGAAACTATTAACAAATAATAGATCAGCCTATATTTAATGAGAATGCCTGACAATTACGACCCAATCAAATGATAGCAAGATTTCTCGCCAAATTGTTCTAAAGTCTTGGAAGAACACTTACCAAGTACTGACTAATTTCCTAAGATAAATATGCTTCAAATTCAACTCTGGACCAAAAAGGCACAAACATCTTAGATACTAGATGTACATCAAATATCAGCACATAATATCAAGAATATGAAGTATAGTAAATATTCAATACTTATTATTTCATCCCTTCCATTTTTTATTTAGAGAGATCATGTTAACTATAAACCAACAAAACGCTTTTACAAATTTCGAAGAAAATTTGTGAAAAGCGTATAAAAAATGTTTGAAGGAAAGTAAGGATTAGTTTTTGACGTCATGGACGGTCTTTTTTTCCACTCCCTAAAGTCTACCAACAGGCCAGGGTGGAAAAAGAAATGTTGCAGCCATCCATCTTGTATGGCTGTCAGTGTCGAGATCAGCTGGCAATCTTGCTCATACAGAAGATAGCGTGGCCGGCCCGCACTGGTGGTCAATAGTACGGACATTTTAAGGGATGATGCTGGTTAGGAGAGGCAGAGGGGTTGTAAGTCTTAACAGCAGTTTAGTCTGAGAGGAAAAAGTTGGGTATTCACATGGTTTCAAATCCTTCTCTTATCCATGTGTCCAGTCATCAATGATTTATGAAATTTTGTTGTAATGTCCATACAGACATGTTTATCCATTAGCTGTTTTTGCTTCAAATTAATTCTTGAGCTTACATTTATTGACTCAAAGATATTTTATTGATTCTTATTTAAGTGTATTTTTAATGTATATTTAAAGGTTTTTTTGATAATATTTATTACATAATTATATTTTAACTGTATTATAATAAGACTTGAGTTTGAAGTTGTCGTAATAATAAGTGCCTAGCCATGAGATTAGACCTAGACTGGTGGGCGCGTTGACTAGAAGTAAAGCTAATTTAGTCTTGTTTGCTGGTAACAGAAGAGTCAAGATTTCTAGATAAAGATCTCTCTCCAAAAATACACGAAGAAAATTCCTCTAAATTCATCATTCTTAAGCCATTAATTATAATATTTTGGCTGATAGCCTGGAAAGGCTGTAAGATGTGAGGAAAAATTAAATTAAAATAGCTTTATATACTATTTAACATTAAGTATCTGGTACAATTTACAATTAATGTTATAAAATAGTTTATAGTTCAGTTACTTAATTTTCTCTCTTAACCTAAGTAATTAATTAACTTTCAGTATTAACTGCACTACAAATCAGAAATAAATTATGTAAAAATGAGCTAGTATAGATTTATGAGGAAACTAAATAAAATAAAAAGGCCTTTAATACTATATTTTAAAATAATAACTGCTCCAAAAACACCATAATATTTATAAAATTAAGGATTTATGAAAATGTATATTACATTTATTTAAGCATCTTTAGTAGAAGTTTGAGGGATGAGACTTTTATATTGTACGCAAACATGGAAATAATATTCCAATTTGACTTTCTTAGTGAAATTCTCGTTAGGGTTATTTCCCTACACACAACAAATTCATCAAAAGAAACGATTAAAGTAGCTTTTCAAATGAATTCCATTAGATGTTTTCTGTTACTCTCGTCCCCTTAATTGTTCCCATTCTTTCATTCTGATGGTGTCTCTTTTCAGCTCCCTTACTTGGGGAAAACGTAACATTGATTGCAACAAAAAAAAAAGGAGAGATAGAAAAGCTGATGGGTTTAGAAGTCCCGCTTGGACGCGTTCCATGTTGTACGGGCGTACCAACTTACAGCTCGCCAAATTCCCTTCTCTAACTTTTTCTAGCCATTAGCTACAAAGTAAAGTTGAAATCCAATTCTTTAGGGAGGGATGCTTGAAAATGGAAAAGGGAGTATAATTTACAAAATGTTCTTTAGAAATTGCACGGAAGAAAACTTACACGTCAAATGATGATCCGTGTTGGCGTTCTTTCGTGTTTGCTCGCGTGTGTTCGCGTAGCCGAGCTAAGTAGCCCAATCAATATTTATAATAGATAAATGTTGCTATTTAAAGAAAAAAACTGAATTTGTATAATGTATGTTTAAAGACACAAGAACAATAGTAAAAAATCTAAAAATATATTAGAAAATGTATTTAACTTGGAAATATTTTTCATCAGAAACTCCTCTTCATACAGAAGGTAGCTTACACATCGTAAAACGTTTAGTAAATTAATGGAAAACCCTTAAGCAAAATTGGTAAATAAGGCAGATAATATATGTAAGTGTTTTTTAAACAGTATACAAAGATAAGGAGTTATTAAATCACCTTACACATTAATAAATGCATGGAAGATCAAAATATCACAGAGTATATTATAATATTGAGTCGAATTTGTTTAAAAACCTATAATGTTATTCACTAGCCCATGAAGTTAGTCTTTAGATGAGGACTGATATTTATGACACACATGGTAAATATTAGTTTAATTCAACCAACATTCATAGCAGTTGACCTCCAAACATCAATTGCAAGATGTGCCCGAACTTACATAACAACAACAAAAGGAGTAACTAATTTTTAATAATTACTGAATAAATCTTTAAATACCCCCAATTTATAAAAATAATAATGGCCTTATTTTGAGATAGAAATGCCACGTTTTTGTTTACAGTATCTGTAGAACTAACTTATTCTATTGAGACAACCATTCCTAAGTTAATGATAATATTTAGAGCCTAATTTAATTCCTTTATTCTGAAATAAAATATAAAAATTTTAACCAACAAAAAGTTGCTTGTTTGTGTCATGACGTCATAGAGCTAACATCAGCTGGGGAAATAATATACACACAACCTATATTTAAGTAGTTATTAATTTACATGGATTATGTGATCCAATTCTTAAATGGGAAATCTCAATTTCAAGCTAAAATCCACTAAAGAATAATTAATTTATAATTTCTTAGGGGTTAATTAATTTTGTAGAATATAAGGCCTTCCTTATAAACGGGGTAAAAGATATTTTCTTTAAAATAATTGTGTATTAAAATGGTAGGCTTGTACCTCAATATAATTTACGAATCAAATTATTGTAGATTTGCCAAACAAGTTTTCCTTATCAAGCTTTTGTTAAGAACATTCTAAATTTGAAATAGATTGTATTATTTCCTATTTGCAAATATAGCTTTTATCAAAGCATAAAATATATGGAATAACAATGCTACAATGATCGTATCAAAATATCAATTCTATGATAAAGTTTCTCTAAAATAAAATATCATATCAAAGAACAGACTGTCCCAATAAAATAGTTAACTCTCACGACTAACGCTGAAAACGGGCGTGAAATGCATTTGAAACAAAACACAGGCTATAAAAATATTTACTCAACAAATATCCAAATATTTATTGCATCAAAAATACTACGTTCAATTTAATTCCCTAATAAAGTAAATGTATGGTACGAATAGGCTATATTATTATATTGCGGACACAATTAACAATTATTATTTCTAGATTTATAATATATAATTGGTCTCTAACTCATCTTACCATTACCAATAAGAATATAATATTATCATTATTACTAAAGCAATAATTATTATTAAAACTCATGGTCTGGTAAAATATCTACATGTGATTTTCTAAGCAATAACATTGAATATTAATCTCACAAATATATATATCAATTTTCATTGAAAATTTAAGAAAATTTGAGCAAACCTGCATCAAATGCTGCAATTTGAAAAAATGTATATCAATTTAAAATTGATATCGCACATTTGTATAGTAATATGGAGTTATTAAAGAGTCCATGAAATATTTAATTCCAGTCTATGCTATAGTAACTTGAACCTTTTAAATCATCACTCCTCCTATCAGATAAAATAAGTGACGAATACAATAACAAATTACATACAAACAATAATTTGAAAGAATCAAGCATAAGAGAGATATACTAGATTAACTAATGGGTTTATTTAAATTCAAACAAGACGAAAGAATTACAAATGTTTAGACTATATCTTATCCAATATATTCCTTTATTTATTAAAGGCAACTAGATCTGTTATTTTATACATTTTTACCCCAATAGGTACGTTAGGTATAAAGCACCTTGGTTAGACCAACAACCAAGTCATTTATGGTTGTGTCTATATTATAAAAGGGTGTAGCTCGTTAAAGTAGAACAAACACACATTCTACTACAACACCATTCCTGCCTTGTGGCTACTAGACTTTAAACTAATGAGCATCTAAAAGAATAATAATTAATAATACCTAGTTCTAGAAGGTCCTAGTTTAAAGAGTTACAACGTTGGTAGTTAAATGAGCTAGCTAGCACCAGTTAATGTGTTGAGCTACGAGATAGAAAATTTAAGTTACTGGAAGAGGAGATATAGGTTTAAAAATAGTTAATGGCGAGCTACCAGGAATCCAGACTGTAAATATACTATGGCTGGTCTATTACTCATTAGTACGCAAGTCTAAACACAGACTATGACACTAGCAAACAGCTAAAAATTAACTAAATCAAATGGCGTCTTAAGGGGGCCGGACAAAATGAACAACCCCCACGAGCCACTACTCTGTACTAGTAGCATACCCACGAGTTGATCACCGTGGAAATGAACACCAATAGAAAGATTAGAGACTAGTATAAGTCAAAGACCCAACTAGGTCATGGAACAAAGCTATAGATTACCTGACATCCACCAATATTGAATATAAAGATTTAAACTAGCCCGAACATCGCCATACAGTATAGGGCGTCTGTTTATTGTGAAGGTATTTAAGACTATGTCTTACGGACATAGAAAAATGATCAGAAACTCTGCCCTTTAAATTAACGTCTTAAGGACATAGAAAAATAGAGCAAAGACTCTAACATTCAAAACTATGCTTTATGGCATAAAAAACAAGTCAGATACTCTGAAATAGAAAAATATAGCAAAGACTCTTAACACTCAAAACTATGTCTTATGGACATAGAAAAACCAGTCATAATTCTGACATACAAAACATGTTTTATGGACATACCAAAACAGAGCAAAGACTTTAACATCCAAAACTATGTCTTATGGATATAGGAAAAACAAGTCAGAAAATCTAACATACAAAACTATGTCTTATGGACATAAACAATAGAGCCAAAACTCTAAATTCTAGATTATGTCTTATGGACATAGAACATTTATGATAAAGATCCTACCAAAAGATTACTAGATTAAATTCTCACAATCACAGAATTTACTTCATCTGCAGCAGGGAGGTAAGACCGACGCCTCAAACATCGTAATCACCACTTACTTAGTCCACTTGTCCTTGTTTAACTTCTTGGCAGTTACTTCGACGAATCGTTACAATAAAATACAAAATGTGAAACGAGGGATGGTTGTTTTATACAAGATGCACTGACGTACTAGGAAGGAGATATCCAAAAGGAAAAGGGAGGTTAAATTTTTCTAGAACCGAGCAAAGGGCCTACCAGGGCTAGGAGATGGCTGTTGAGGACAAATCAGGGAAGCCACTTGTTATTACATCTAAGTCGGGCCAGCGTGAAAGCCTCCAGGAACAGTTTGAACAGTCAGCTGGAGCACTTTCTTCAAATTTGGGAGTTTCCAGAAACAAGATTTCACCGTGAGTTTATATCTGCCACCCATTATTAGAATTTATTAGTTCTTGCATTTATAGTGATAATTATATATAAATAAATATATATATATATATAAGGTATTTGTAGTGTAAGTGCTAATGGGCAATTAGCACGTTACACGTTTACCACTTTTTGCACATTTTATTCTTTTAAATATTTTGATAATTTTTGCTCTTTTACCCCTCTTATCCTTTTGACAGCTTCTACAATTTTATCCCATATACCTATACCCTTTTTATCAATTAAAAAAATAAATCTTGTTTCATGAAGTGCCCAGCTTTGATCGGAATAAAATTTTAGGGCAAAAAGATTAAACAGTTTAAATAGTAAAAATTAAACTAAATTATTAAAAAAAAAGAGTTATTAATAAAGTAAAAAGAATGAAAAGGATGAAAATTGTAATAAGGGAAAAGTAAATATGTTAAAAAGCAAAGAAAATAAATATAATAAATATTTATATGATATTAAAGTAAAAAGGGTATAAACAATACAGAAAAGAATTGTTTTATAAAATAAATATCTATTTTGAGCTTGTTATCCTTCCCTTCGGCTTCGGGGGTAGCTGGTTGATGTCACGATGACGGTGACGTTGTGTTCAGGCACGTGTGGGTGGGGGTAGGAAAAAGGTCGGTGTAACAGAAGAATGTTCCGGCAACGTTAGTCGTGGAGTAACATAAGGATGTTTCAGAAACGTTAGTCGTGGTGAGCAGAAGGATGTCCCTGCAACGTGAGTTGCGGTGGAACCTGAGGAAGTTTCGGACTAGTGAGTCACGGTGGAACATGAGGAAGTCCCGGCAACGTGAGTAGCGGTGGAAGGTAGGGTGGTGTTGGAGTCAGAAGATTAAATAATATCGCTCTTTCTTAAAATAAGACAATTTAATAGCTCTTTCAAACAGGTGACGCACCCGGGTTGGGTAGCCACTCTCCGACTGACGTCTGACAGAGGATCCACCCTGTAAAATATCCTCCACTGCTGCCTGGCCTTGTCCATTAGAAGTAAAAGGGAGCTTCCCATTTGCGCGGGAAAACATGAGTGATAGTGGCTGCCAAGCAAGCCAGTAGAAAGAAGAGTTATCAGACGCAGACGCATAATAGTATGCTATAATGCATCCCGAAGGGGAGCACGAGTTCAAGTTCTCACACGTACCGACCAATTGGTCACACCTGGTGGTTACGGATCCTTAAACAGAAGGGTCGTCGCATTTCGCAAAGTTACTGAAACAAAGAAAAGCATATAATAATATAAGTGAGGAAGACAAAAAGTATGTTGGGAAACCGAATAAAGGGTTTTTAGAGTTACGTGCGGGTCACTACTCTATGGGAGGCGGGGTGAGAGCCTCCCAAACCACTGTTGACACATCTCGCTTAGCCGAGAAGGCCTTTGGAACGTCAATGGCACCCTTCAGGGTCGATGACGTAATTCCCAAGCCCCTTGATAAGAGGATTGGTGGCACCGGGAAGTCTGTCGAAGAAGGACTTCTCCAGTTTCCGGAAGTGATCCTTAATGTTAGGCATATCCAGGTCTTGAAGCAGAGTCTCACTCCGAACATAATAATAAGCGTTCACAATGATCCTCAGACACAAGCTCTGGAAACCCTTGCATCCTCCTCTTATACGTGTCCACCAGGTGGCCCCAATCGGGACACGCATGGTCGAGAATCGGTCTGAGCAACTGCTTGTACAGTGTCAGACCGTTCCTAGTAGACAGGGCACTACGCCTGTTAAGCAGTGGGCCTAGGATTCTTAGCCTTTGCCTCGCCATGTTAAGTCTCTCGGTGCAGTGTAGTCGTCAGGTCAGTCTGGGGTCCAGCGTAAGTCCCATGTACTTAACATTGTTTGCCCATCTGATCTGCTCTCCAAACAGCCGGAGTGGGGCCAGCTGGTAGAACTATATTTTCCATATGAAGAGCACTGCGGTGCTCTTCTCCACGTTAATACTTGTTCTCCAGGTGGTCAGCTACCCCTCCAACTGTGTCAGGTGCGTCTGGAGTCGCCTCTCCACCAACTGCCCTCACAACTACTCCGCTACTAGAGCCATATCATCCGCATACAGTACCAACTTGGTGTCTGGGGATTTGGAAATGTCGTTCACATATATACTTAAGAGCACTGGGCCCATGAGGGAACCCTGAGGCACTCCAGCCTAGATGCTTCTGACTTGGGAAGTGGCGTCCCAAAGGTAGTGGAGAAGCTTTGACGGGTTAAATAAGATTGTACAACCTTAACTAGGTAGAAGGGCAGGTTCAAGGAGAGGAGATTGAAAAGAAGACCATCGTGACAAACATGGTCGAAGGCCTTTGCCACGTCGATAAAGACAGCACCAGTCAGTCTGTTGATGTTGAAGTTCCTCGTGACCTGCTCCACGAGCCGGACGAGTTGGTGAGACGTAGCGTGTCCCGCCCGAAAGCCGAACTGCTTGTCCACCAAGATGCCCGCCTCGCGAACATGTCGGGTCAGTCTCATCAGTTAAAGTCTCTCGAACAACTTGCCCAAACAGTCGAGCAAGCTGGTAGGTTGGTAAGACGAAGCTAGGGCCGGGTCCTTACCCGGTTTATGGAAACAGAGGACGTTGGCTTGCTTCCAGAGCTCAGGGAAGTGACTTAGGAGCAGGACGGCGTTGAATAACTCTATACAGGAGGATAATCACCTTCAACGGCAGCTTTCTGAGGACCACGTTATTGATACCGTTGCCTCCGGGGGTCTTGTTTAGTCTTAGAGCGGTAAATTCTGCGGCATTTCTGTCACCTCAATGGGTTCAGGTTCATCCAAGGGTCTGTACGAGACCACACCGATGACCTGAGCCACGCGTGCAAAGTGCACGTATGACGGGTCATCAGACGGTACAAATTGTGCCTCTAAGTGCTCAGCAAGACCATCAGTCTTCTCCTGGTCGGAGTTGGCCACCCCGTCACCACCCATAATAGGTGGCCTTGGTGCGGGGACCCACATCAGATTCCTCGTCATGCGCCAAAGGGACCTGTCCTGTTCACACAGGCTCTCAATCTTGTCCTCCCAGGCACTGTTCCGGTATTCTTGGACTATCTTGCAAACTGCATGGACTTTGCGGCTCCAGTTGGCCTTGTTTACCGGGTCCCTCGAGATTTGCAAAGCCTTCCTCTACCGAATTTTCTCCCAGATGTGCCAGAGGATATAATCGGGGAAATAATCCTTTAGTGGCCTCTTAGGACGATGCCTCAGCGTCGAAGCTTCAAGCAACCCTTTGATGGCGGAAGTTATTAACTCCACTCCACGATCAATTTCCTCTGCTGTTTGAAAGGTAGGGGTTTCTCCAACCTCTCTCAACACATTCGTGAACTTGTCCCAGTTAATGCGCATAAGGTCGAGTTTTTCGGGAGGGTCTATGAAGGACACTTCGCGTCCCAGATTCACAAGAGTGGGATTGTGATTCGAGTCTTGATTCACAAGAATGGGATTGTGATTCGAGTCTAGCTCAGCTAGAGACTTCAGCACCAACCGCTTTGTGATTTCTCTGGAGACAACGAAGTCGAGGACGTCCGGGAAACCAAGAGGATTATGAGGAAAACGTATAGGGGTCGGGGGGCCAGAAGCCACCAAGCCGTTTAGATCTATGACGTCGCGGAGCAATCCACCGCTAGCGCACATAATCCCAGAGCCTCATGAAGGGTGTTTAATGTTGAAATCACCACCGATTAAAACAGGCGCTGTACCTTGAAGCAGCACCTCCATGTTGGCCCTCGTAGCCCTGTCGAATTGGCGCTAGGGAGGAAATAGATGGAAATAAGTTGCACTGGGCCGTTAGAGGTCACCAGTTGGATAGCCGTTGCTTCCATGTGTTGTACAGGAGGAAGCGAAATGACGTGATGGTCAGGACCCCTTCGGACCAGGACCACCGTCCCACCCCTTCCCATCTCCCGCTTGGTCTCTCCGATGGCAGATGAACACTGCTAACGAAAACCTCATCGCGGAGGGCAAGTGGGTTTCTCTCAAAAGCATTAAATCTACACGATGTTTTGCCAGGAAACTTTCAAGCTCAACTTTCTTCCCCGTGACTCCGTTGGTGTACGACTGTGAATTCCTTCAGCACTGGGTGTACTGCCTTGAGAACCAGGTAGAGGATTATGTGCTCCATGACCAGTTGGCCACGGCTACTCCTCGGAGATTCCTGGACCTTCCTCAAGAGACTCGATTAAAAATCCCATGGATCCAGTCCCGGAATACCCTTGAGAAGCTCAATGAAAATTTTCAGCTTTGCAGCATCATTCTCTGAGGTAGGGTTGGGGAGCGCGTTGGGTGTGGGGGTGGCAGGGTCGACAGGGATAGGAGTGGGGTGTGGTAGGAAACCGTTTGTAGGGTGTAAATGAGTTGGGAGAGATATGGAGGGTGCGGTGGAGGACAGGGTCGGGATTGGGAGAGGAGCAGTCTTGAACGGGTCCTCAATCAAGCGAGATGAACCGGATGTCACTGGTTCTGGTAGGGTGGCTTTTGCAGGTGCCTCGGCCTGAGGTGGAGGGGTTGATCTCTCTGACAGCGCACTGGCGAACGATTGCATCAGCGGCTTTGGTGCTGGATCTGAAGTCACAGTCACCTTCCGTACCTCAACGTGCCCCGAGGGCTTTAGATCTTCCCTAAGGCCATCCGTCCTCCCTTCTTGAACCTTGGAAGCACGCACGGTCCCAGCCACCCATAAGGACTTGTACGTGGGACAGCCCCACCACGCCGAGGAGAGGTCTTCTGAGCAGTGCAGGCACTTCGGGGAAGATTGTCTCTCCTCCAGGCACCCACCCCTCTCGTGGTCACCACCACAGAACCCATACCTAGGGTAAGAACGGCAATCCCTCCACACATGCCCAAACCGGAAGCAGTTCTTGCACTGAACCGGGCCTCCAGGGAACTTGTATTTCTCCACCTGACGCGCAGCCCACACAGGACTGATATGGAGTACAGCCTTGCGGTATGTTCCCCGGAAATCAGAGAGACAACTAAGTTCGGCAAACGCTGCCTTTTCCGGTCCTCTGATCCCGTTTCCACTGGAAGAGCATCTGGGTGATGGATTTGATGTGGAAACCCATCTCCATCAGCTCTTCCTGGATGTCACCAGGGTTTGTAGTGTCAGGAGTCCCTTCACCACGACCCTGACCAGTCACTACCGTCCCAGCTCGTAGTACCAATGCTGGATCACCAAGCTCGGCCAGAACCTCTGGAGGGCACGGTAATCTTCCTCCGATCCGAATTGGGGTGCACTCAATCCCCCGGCTGCCTGTCCGCCTCCACAGGCTCTCGAACCTTGATTCGGATGGCCCTCGCCACCTTGGAGTAGTCCTACAAATCAAACAAGATGATGGGAGGGGGCCCACTAGTACCAGGCTGGTGTGAGGCACGGCTTACGTTGTTACCCTGAGGTTTTAGCTGCTTCCCACCTTTACCCAACGCTGGCGCACCCTGGCCCGGGCCACCGTTGTCTCCGCTCTCATTACCAGAGCTACCACCTAAATGGTTAGGGTTGCCCCCCGGTAGCTTCCTGGTGTTGCCGGTCTTACCCCTTCGGCAGAGTCTTACGGTCTGAAATCCCTCAGACTCACCATCGGACCCCTGGCTCGACTCATCACGCATCAATGGGAGGTCTGGTCCTGAAGACAGTCCCTCCACGTCCACTGAATCACACGAGCTTGTCAACACGCGCGAAGCGTGTGACCCAGTCTTCCGAGTCTGAAGAATATTCAGCTGGGCGTTTATTATCTACGACACCCCTTGGCGTGAGGTGTCGGAGTTGACGCGGGTTTTTGAGGCCCTTGCGCTATTGCATGCGTCAGTGCCGCTTGCAGTTGTCTTTACCGGTGAACAACGACTAGGCTCCTCCTGGTCAGGGCTTCCATTGGCATCGTTAGGTTTCCACCCATCGTACTGGTAGGAGCTTTCGTTATCCTTCCTGGTCTGCGGGCAGAAAACATGGACGTTGAGTAGAGTGGGGATCACGTCATGGATGGCTTAGATAACATGGACTATGGAGAGGCCCAGGCAGTAGAGAGGGTTGGTGGCGTAGCCTGTGCAAGTGCGAAGGAAAGATATAAGGGCCGACTGAACAGTGAGGCACAACAAGCTCTTCCAAATATCAGGCTTAAATTTTGAAAATATATATATTAAGACATCACTCAGCAATCAGAGAATGTATATTGGTTTACAAAATAAACTTCTATTTTATATATCCCACCAAATAGTGATTTTCTATTAGTTTTAAGAAACTTGAGGGAGTCCACCTTTCCCATTTGTGATTTCTTCAATTTTGAAACTCAAGGATCAGACATTAATGGTGGATTGGGGTGATTCTTATACTTGTCAGACAAATTTAAATCTTCTACCACACTGAAAAGTAACTTATTATTTTAGTTTTAGAAGTTTTGAAAACCCGAATTTCTTAATCACCTTCTCTAAATAGTAAATATTTAAAATTTACCATGTCATTAGTTGAGTAGTCCCTATACATTCCTAGAAAATCTAATCAGCCTCACCTAAAAATAGATTTTTTTACCCAAGCCTCCTTTCACTCACCTCTATGATTTCCATTTAAAATCTTAAGAAGCTTATGGCTATCTGGACTGTTCTGTACATCTTCTTGCTGATTTTAAATTCCATCCCACACGGAAGAGTAGTTGTTTATATTAATTTTGAAAGTTGTAAACCCCCAACCGTGCTTTATATTTAAATAACCTCCGCTAAGAAGTTTGTAATTTTAAGAATTATTAGGCTACCTAGAGTCATTCTTCTACCTGCCATATATATTCAAATTTTCTACCACGCCTAAAGGACTTTTTTCTGATAAGGTCATCAATTCCTCCCTTCCCACCGTTTACCAAAATCCCAATTAATAATTTACCATGCTCAGCACTTAACATTGATTTAGAGTGGTATTTTTACCTGTCTGAAAATTCTCGGCTTTCTTCCAAACCATGAAAAAGGTTTTTAGTATCAGTTTTTGAAATTCCTGACACTTCCAGCCCCTTTTATACAATTAACTCTTAGAAATTACTATTTTCAAGATTTATTGGGTTAGCTGAAGTTTTCTCTCTACTTTTCTGCCTTATTTTACT
This sequence comes from Timema podura, assembly GCA_033556935.1. Classification (NCBI taxonomy): domain Eukaryota; kingdom Metazoa; phylum Arthropoda; class Insecta; order Phasmatodea; family Timematidae; genus Timema; species Timema podura. The sequence goes on from JAVRXN010000009.1 coordinate 51,627,311, forward strand.
TTTCTATCTCATCTAAAATGTTTTTAGACTATAAGACCCCCATTTCCTAGAACCCCATTTATACTTTTTTGTAATTTTAGACTTTTCTCGTAATATTGGGCAATCCTGCTACTTTCCTGCAAAGAAAAATTTCAAGTTCTCTCTTGCTGTTGTTGAGAAAATATTATAATGAGTGGATCTGTGAGCCAAACATATTTCTCTTCCTCCCCACACTCTAAAGGATGAAATTTAAAAACCTTAAAAAAATCTGGCCCAATTCTAGAATGAAATATTAATTTTAAATTAAAGGCTCTATGTCCACTGGTTCAAGAGTTACATCATTGAATTTTGAGGACTATAAACCCTCCTTTTCTCCTCCTTACACTCTTAGGAGATAACATTTGAAAAACCGTAAGAAATCTCAAGCCCAATTATTCTAGAAAGGAGCCTTAAATTTAAATTTCAAGGCACTATGTACACTGATTTAAAAGATGTACTAGCTAATTCTAAAAAAATTAACCATTCTTTTCACACCTTATGGGTTAAATTCCTCAAAACTGTCTCTTATCTCTTGTAAAGGACCTAAAAGCAACGTTTGCGCCAAATTTCGGATTTCCTGGCCCAAGGGTTAGGAGGATACGGTGATAAGTGAGCGAGTGGGTGAGTGGATTTTGTCCCTTATATATATATATATATATATATTATATATATATATATATATATATATATATATATAAATATAATAATAAATATAAAATTATATAATAATAAATTATGATAGTAATAAACTTAAATATATATATATATATATATAAATAATTGAGGAAAACTCATTTTACTTACAATAATTTTCAAAATAATAAATTATCTATGCCATTTAGTGTCGACGTTATCTTTTTAATTTTTCTTACTCTAATTTGTTATACATATATATATATATATATATATATAATATATATATATATAAATAACAAATTATTCTCAAGTTAACAAGTTATTCTCAAATGTATGTATATATTTAGTGGCTGTCGAAGCAGATCACCGCATCTTAGATCGATTTTGGCTCTATGTAGCTTGCATATTTAGTAAAACAAAATATAGTAAGAAAAATTTAAAAGATAACGTCAGTGCTAAATTAGATGGCTAATTTCTTATTCTTAAATTACTGTAAAAAAATAAATTAACTATTCTCATATTTATTAGTAAGAATCAAATGCCCGTGTATTTAATCCTCATTAGAGTAGATATGTATAAAATCAGACACACACAAATATAGCCCAAACGGATCTAAGATGCGGTGATCTGCTTGGTGGAAACGTGGTCTAACACACGACTCAAGCGTTGGACAATTTTTTTTAAGACTGGGATATCGGGGTTCGAATCTCGGTCAAGTGTACTGAGGATGATTTTTCAAATGGTTTTCCACTATCCCTACATGCAAATGTTGGTACACTTTTTTTTAAATATAACCTTCCTAATCCTTAAAATCATTAGTAAAATTATTACATAAGTGTATAACCCGAATGGGTAGTAAGACGTGATGATAAAAAAAATTGGTGTAATTAATTATATAAACAAAGAGGATTAATCCCATTCTTAGAAATGCTTAGAACGTGCTTTGATTCTTTTTAAATACCAGTTTTAAAAAGCTAATTTCCTAGAATTTTCAAAGATCATAGGTTGTTGAATTTTCTCTTAGGTTGTTGTTTAGATAAATTCACTAAATGGCTAATTAATCTAAAATATATTATTAAAGAATTAATTCAGTTAACTAAGTCTTACCCGCCTCGGTGGCGTAGTTGGCTAACGCGCCAGTCGTGTTGATCCAGACCACCGAGGACGGGGAGATCGAGATTCGAATCTCGGTCGGGTGAACTAGGGGTGGTTTTCCCTAAATGGTTTTCCACTCTCCCTCCACGCAAATGCGGGTTCACTTCCTCTAAATTCAACCTTCCCAATTCCTAATCCATTATTGTAATTAGTACTTAAGCGTATAACACGAACGGGTAGTAAGACGTGGTGCTAAATAATAATAATAATAATAATAATAAACTAAGTCTTGGTTGATAAAATAGAATAATATGAGTACAACTGAAGATTTTACTTACATAAACCTATTCCATCAATAATTATTTCAAGAACAGTAATTTAAATATATTAATAGTTTTATTCGAGCTATTTACAGATTGTAGGCCACCATCAAGTAAAACTATCACTTTTTTATGTTCATGATAAATAAATGGAATGGTGCACTACTCAGACTTTCTTGATACTTTAACTAAAAATTGTGATACTTACTCAAAACTCGTAAGAATTGTGAAAATAAATAGTAATAATTGTTTCATTACCACTCCACCAAAGATTATATACTAAATAATGTACTTTGTTACAGAAACATTGAGTAAAAGGGGAACATATCTATTTACCAAAGAGCATAACAATTCCTTCCTTGGACCTAAATTTTAAAAATATACTGTCGATATCTCTGAAACCGTTGGTTTTTATATCACCCATTTCAGTGGCCACATGGTCTTAGACACTAATCTCACAAGCGACTAGATTGCCAAGGAGGGGGAGATATGAGTTGGATCCCTGTCACTTGCATTGAGGGTGGTTGCACTAAATGTTTTTCCACTCTCCCTCCACGCAAATGCTGGTTTGCTTCCCAATGTTCCCAATCACTAACCCATTAGTGTAATTATTACATAGACGTATAACCTGAATGGGAAGTAAGACACGGTAAAACATTTTTAAAATACATATTTTAAATAAACGTTTTTTAAGAGTACTACAATTTTGCAACCATAAATTATTTCTAATATCAAATAGTTTCAGAGATATGATCAAAATTAGAAATTTTCACATATGTAAACTACCTTCAAAATCATTTTGGAAAATGAGAATAGTCTTTTTTTTATTCTAGTAACCAAACAGTAACTATTTAGAAATTTTAATCAAAATCATTAGAGCGGATTTCGAGAAAATCGATTGTTTTTTATTTTGCTCTTTTGTAAAATACCCTTAATTTCCGGGTTGAATATCTAATTCTAAAATTTACTCCGTGAAACCATATTCAAATCCTAAATTGGTAAAATTGTTTTTGCTATAGGCCAAGAAACAGACATACATACGGCCTCACGAAAACTACTTTTTATTTTCAGGGTGTCATAAAACATCGACATCTATCAACATCTCTACTTAATTTTTTTGGATAATCACAATACTTTGTCCACCCAAGGGGTGTGAGAAATAAATAATTGATTTCAAAGAACTCAAACAACAGTTTTTTTGAGAAAGAATGGAAATAAATGTTGAGAAACGTAATCCAACCAATATTGAATTTTGAATTTTCTGGTAGTAATAAAATTATCAAATCAAAATTATCAAATAAAAAACTTGTTTTAAATGTATCATTCATAATATCCATCTGATTTGTTTGTATTATTAATTCATTAATCCTGGCAGCTATATTATTAAACTATTTGCCCTTAATTCAAATATATGACTGGATTTTGTAAACATAATCAGGGTGGGATTAGACTATTTTATAGTAAAAAGCATCCAAAAATAGTGACAGCCTATTTATCACTTTGCTAGCCAACAAACTGCGATGAGCACTTTAAAATGTCAACAAAATGTATTGAGATAGTGACTAACTCAGGATATATGTGTAGCCCTTGACTTCCATAATACTCCGTTCCCGAGTCTGAATCTTTCACAAACCATTGCAGTTGTAGACACTCCAAACATCTGAAATCATTTTTCTAAAGCTGAGAGTTCTTCAGGTATCCACGTGAGGAATTAGTTATTTTCAAGGGCTAAAATAATATTTTCTTAAGTGGCCCTGTTTCACCCTCCGTCATACTTGAGATATTTTACGCTCATGCTCCCCTCTTTCCCCCTCCACCTTCATACCGCCCCTCCACGTCTCCAAAATGTTTGAACTTTGCATATGAGGCATAAATTAAATTGCCTTCCTTTAGAAGGTTCATGTATCACGAAGTCTGAATGTTTACCCCCTCATGAGTGCTGCCATATTTAGCACCTACCCCTCCCCTTATATCATGGGGTTTATTCTACCCACAAGGGTAGGTGGATAGAAGGGAGGAAGAGATGCAAGTGGGGCGTTTTGACCCTGCAACGGGTGCGTTAACGTTCCAAATGTCATCAAGAAGCAAGCACCATAATAGCTCCTGGCATGTAAGCACCACGTTAAGGAAATATAGGGAGTGGGATGATTCATTATGGGAGGGGGAATAAGAGGATAAATTACTTGCAGTAGCGATAGTTGCCGCGGTTTCACAAGTAATTAATATAGCTACAGTTGAGACAATCAGAGAGACGCTCATAAATCATTGATAAATGATAGCACAATATTCAAATTAGTGAGATTACTTGTTTGAAAGTTAGAGCTCTCGGATCTAATACAAACGTGATAGTCAAGTTAAATTATTTTGATGAATTACTTTATTATTTATAAACAAAATTTATAATCAGATAATTTTATAATATTTTAAACACCAAATCATACTATCCATTCGGGTTACTAACCTATACATAAATTAGGATAATGTGATAGGGATCAGTATTAATTATTTTGAAAAATTATATCCACATTTTCACTGAGGCAGAATGGGAAAACATGTAGTAAAAACTCCCCGATCCATTGAACTACATTTTGAATCCTGATCCTCCTATAACTATAAGTCCATTTTATTGTGATTGTGATGAATTAGACAATTCAGCAACCAAATTGGCTATTGCATTTTAATATAACGATTATAAGAATTTAGGGCCATATATACACATTCACTAAAGTTAAGCTATATCTCAGTATACAAAATTAAAATTACTTCAAATCAAATGTATGACCTAAAAATCTTGATTATTACTACAGATCTAAAGCAGTTCAGGTAAAATGGGGGATTTTGTGACCAACAAATAGCGATTATTACTACAGATCTACAGAAGTTCAGATCGAATGGAGGGAATGTCTGACCAACAAATAGTAATTATTTCTAAATATAGGCTTATTAGATTCGGCCATAAGCGCAATAAACATGTTTTTATTTTGAATTTCTAAAAAAAACAAATGTTTTAAAAATTAAAAAAAATATCTTTAAATTACTATTATAACTTCGTTATTTAATTTAATCCAGTTTAAGTTAAGGGTAAAAAAAAGCGGAAAAAATTAGAAAAAAGTTGAAATTAAACTTGACATTACATCAACTTTACATAGATTTTAAAAGGCTTATGATTCAGTTAAAAGGAGAAATAATACGACATTTTAAATAAGTATGAAATATTTAAATATCTGGTAAAGCTAATTGAGGTATGTTTGGCTGATACGCGGGACAGGATACGAGTTGGATGACACTTATAAGATACTTTTAAAATACATAATGGATTGGAATAAGGAGATGCACTTTCCCCATTACTATTTAATCTAGCCTTAAAGTATGCTATTAGAATAGTGCAATAGAGTAGAGAAGTGTTGAAATCAAAGGGTAAAATAGAACTCTTAGAATACACTTTGTTAGGAAGGTGTTGCAAGAAATGAACACATTTTATTAGAGGCTATTTAGGAAATAGGTTTATAAGTAAATGCTGTAAAGACTAAGTAAATGATAATACAGAGAACACAGATTGAGAACGATACTTTATATACTACAGTAAACAACATCTCATTTTATAGGATTAATGAATTCAAATATTTATAAACAATTTTAACTAGTGATAGCAGTATTAGATTGGAAATTAGGAAAAAAGTACACTCAGGAAATGCTGGTTATTACTCTGTTAGTAAGTTGTTGGCGTCTCACCTGCTGTCAAGAAAATGAAAAACTCAGAATAATACAAGATCATAATTTGACCGGTTGTTCTCTATAGGTGTGACGAAAATAAATTTAGAGTGTTCGAAAACAGAGAACTTGGTCCAAAAAAGGATGAAGATAGTGGTGATTAGAGGAGGCTACAAAATGGTGATCTCCATACCGTTTACTCACCACCAGACATTGTTAGGGTAGTAAAATCTCGCTGGTTACAATGGGCAGGTCATGCATCGTGAATGGGAGAATCTAGAACCGCGTTCAAGGTATTGAGTGGCAAACACAATGGGAAAATACCATTGAGAAGACCCAGATGCAGATGGGAGGATAACATTTGGATAGGTCTGATATAGGGTGTAATGAGATAGACTGGATATAATTAGCTCAAGATAGGGATAGGTGGCATACTTTAGTGAATGTGGTTGTGAGCTTTCGAGTTCCAAAGTCCATAGAATGGACAGAGTAGGTATGTAAGGTTTAAGGTCGATTAAAGGATTGTTTGACTCAAGGATAATGTAACTGGCACTAACAATTGCCTTATGGATGTATTGGGTTTACATTAGTCTTAACGTACACGATAATCAATTCAAGTTTCTTTTTTAGAAGATTAGTTATTATATTAATTGGATTAATGCCTATCGATACGCGTCAGCCTTTAGCAAACAATTTTTAATTTTATAGCTGAATATCCCTTTATTAAGCGCATTATTGACTTAATCTATGATATTTGTCTGATTAGTTGTCAAAACCACTATAAATGACTCTTTTTTTTTTAGTTTTTTGACATTTCGAATGGAATTTTATAAGAAGTTATTCAAAATATTTTAAAATTACGTTTTGATACGATTATTACCATAAAGTGATAAAACTGTATATTTGAACTCAAAATTGGTGGAAATGGATAAATTGCACATTTAAGCGCATACTTTACAAATTTTATCGTTTTGGTCTTATTATTAATCAAAACCAGTATAAATGACCCTTTTATTTATTTTTTCGACATTTCAAGTAGAATGTTTTTAAAAACTCTTCACAATAGTTTAGAATGACGTCTTGAAACGATTTTCACCTTAAAGTGAGAAAACTGATTGTTTGAACTTAAAAGTGTTTGAAATGAGTAAATTCCACATTCAAGCGCATGTTTGAATAAATCGATAGTATTGGTCTTATTACTGATCAAAACAACTATAAATGGCTCTTTTTTTTTTAACTTTTTCGATGTTTCGAATAAAGTTCTGTCAAAAATTGTTTAAAATAGCTTAGAATGACGTTTTGACACGATTATCACAATAAAGTTAATACACGATATGTTTTAACTTAAAAGAGTTCGAAATGAGTAAAATGTATATTTAAGATTTAAATTATAAGAAAAATCTTGACTAGCTTAACATCAAAGATTTATTTTCTATTTCTAGAAGCAAAACTATATCCATAAACAATTTACGAGCGAGCTTGAAAAGGGATATAAAATATCACTAAAGAGTAGTAATTTGTAATTTACGAGTAGATTACAACAATGAATTAATATACATTAGAGCCACGTGCATCCGGCTTTACTGAAAACGGATTTCATCCGGATCAGCAAATATCTGGGTGTTCAAGAAATTATATGAAAAATGCATTGAAAAATTATAAATATTACTATAACTCGCAATTTATTTTCAAAATAACAAACTATAAAACCCTGCGAATAATCTACAACCACCATTCACTCTTAAAATAATGAGTATATTTTTGTTGTGAATATATTAAATTTTATTTACGAGTGGAATGAAAAAAAAATTAATCTGAGCTTTCAGTCAGGATAAACCAGAAATCCGGGTCAAAGAGAGCCAGATAAACCATTTTCAACTTTATTAAATTAACATAATATTATTTTATCTACCACTTTGAGTCAACCTGAAGCTCCGAGATATTTAATATGAGTAAAGTGAGTACTATTAATGTAATTTAAATTTTATGCCTTGAATATTATTCCTACTTTAATAAATACTACAGTAAAATGAGTGATATATTATAGAGGCAATGTTATATCTTGTGTAATATTAATATGTTCTTATTACCATCATATTTTAATATTTAATGGAATGAACTAGTACCTCGTTATTTAATACTGTTAACTTTTATGTAATTTCCTTTTAATTCATAAATATAAAATATTATTATTATTATTATTATTATTATTATTATTATTATTATTATTATTATATTGACGCATGGACTTTCCTGCTCACAGCTCACAATATATGTGGAACGAAATAATATAACTTAACAAACCCAAACACACCCCCGGTTTTAAGTTTTATAATTCTATTTTTGAAGAACTAAACTCCTCCTTTTTGTATATTTTTACCAATAAAAAATTTGGATATTCGGCCCAAATAAGTCAAAACTTTGTATTAAAATTTATATTTTCTGTTAAAATTATCGACATTTTATAAGGTGTTGTACATATTCAAATCATCACATTGCTATTAAATTCTTAATTTATATATTTTGACCGTTAAAAAATGTAAATATAAAATAATGAGTCTAAAATGATATTGAGAAAAGATTGCTGTACAAACATTTCCCCTAAGAGGTTAAAGGCCACGGAACATAAAGTTTGGAAGAATTATTAATATTTAATTACTCCATGGCATTGAAGAGTTATTACATTAAAACATATGTAGTATTGTTGTACAACTAAAGATAACAAAATTTTATTAATAAATTTGCAAGTATCTCAAAAACTATTGGTTTAATATAGATACTCACTTAGCTCATTGTGGGCTCCGCTCCCAAACACCCAGTGAGTTTTCTTTCCGAGAGGATATAAACTAGTGTAATTCCAGCGTTATTTTGGAATTAAAAATGTGCAAAATTTACCTAAAATAAAAAATATAGCTCTATCTAAGATATAACCGATGGAGATATGACAAAAAGTAATAAGACCAAACGTGTGTATCTTGCCAAATCCATAGCTGTAAGTGCAATCCGTTTTTTGATCGGTCTTATTGTTTAGCCACAAGAGACCTCCAAAGAAAGCTCCGTAAATACTTTAAAGTTGCTTCGAGGTTTTGAATTCTTTTCTGGGTTTAAAAATGATTTTTTTTTGACTTTTTGAAATTTTCCCGCCGGTTACATGCTAGAAGCTATAAGTTTGCCAAATTTTAAGTTTCTATTTCATCTAGAAGTGGATAAACATTAATATCAGTGAGTGAGTGAGTTAGCCATGTGGATTTATAGTATTATTATATTTCAAACAGAAGTGTTTTATTTTTAATAGTACTATAATTTTGCAATGATAAGTTATTTAGAACTTCATATAGTTGAGGAGATATGGAAATTTCCGCTTCCGTAAGGTTTCCTAAAAGTCATTTTCATGGGAAAATGACAACTGCCATTTTTGTTTATAATCTTACTAAACGCATAGATATGAATTTCAATCAAAATTGTTAGAGCCGATTTTGAGAAAATAGATTTTTCCTCTTTTTTCCCTAACTAATTTTAGTGTTAGACAGACACACAGACAGACAGCATTGCAAAAAAACACTTTTTAGGACTGGGGGGGGGGGGGGGGGTCATGAAACGTTGACATCCCTCAACATCTCAGGAAAGATTATTTTTCCTTTAGTGTTCGAAAAGTTAAAAAAAAAATTGGGTATAGCTTTAAAATAATTGGTTTTATAAAAATATATTTTTAATAAAAGATTTTTATTAAACTAGTCCTACATATTTGCAATAATAAGTAATTTCATATCTTAAATATTTATGAAGATATAATAAATAATTATAAATTAATCAACAGTAGGGAACCATTCAATTAATTTTGAAGAAAAATTGGTAGTAGCCTTTTTGTATGAAATATTAATCAAACTTAGAAATTAAATTTAATCAAACTCATTCTAGCCGATTTTGATCAAATACATTTTTTCTCTTTCCGCCCCTAAGGAAAATACCCTTAATTTTAGGTTTAAATATCCCATTCCAAAAATTTCTTGGAGCTTTATGAAAATCCAAAATACCCAATCGTTAAAATTGTTTAGGCTCTATCCCAACGTACAGACATACAGACGAAGAGACGGCATTTCGAAAACCACATTTTCGGATTCGGGGGGTCATAAATGTCGACATTCATCAAAATCTCGAGTTCGAATTTTTGACGATCACAATACTCTTTCTATTACCTGTAAAGTAGTGCGAAATTAGAAAGTGTTTATCTTTATTCAAGATGCAATATTAAGTAATTTAGATAGTTTTCAAAATTATTCTAGATACTACATATAAGTTGGGGCTTCTCTTATGAAGATCTTCATTTCATCTTTATCTATTTTCCTGTTGACTTAGATTAGTGACTAGTCAATCTTTTCTTGCAAATAGAGTCAAATGTTATAAAAAACTTTTTTTTTTGGAAGAAACATTCTCTCACCTATTAAGGTGTGATGGAAAGAAACTCGATTTAGTGTCCGTAGTTTGGCTGTTAAATAAAATAAACCTCTCTTCGACAGAGCACATAATCTATTGCGTGGATATATATGTTTAGTTTAATGTCTACACATAATAATATTAACAGTTGCTTAATATTTGTAATGAGCTTAGCGGCTTTTGATCAGAAAAGTTCTAAATCAAGATAAAAAATTATCACAAAATTCTAGGATGGCATATCTAGAGGGGCAATAATTTATTTACTGGGTTTATATTTAAAATGAGATTCAAATAGCAAATAGTAAGACCCTACCCCTCGTTACATTCCCGCCCAACTTAAGATTCGTTCCCATGAACGATTAACTGAAAAATTAGATAAAATAACACGCTTAAGCCGGAATTAGAATCAGAGTGTGATATTCTGGATTCTTCACGATACATAAGTTAATTATATTTCTATATTTTAAATTCATCAATTTTAAATTAGGTCTTATATATTCTTTAATATTATAGAATCATTTCAAAGATCTCATTTCCCCTGTGGGTTATTCGCCTTTTTAAAAATTAATGCCAGAAAACTACACCACGATGTGACATATAGTTAAAGATGTATTACTAACATAATCTACACGGTATCTGTGGGGTGAGATGAGCTCTTAAGCCAGGGTCCAACGTTTTTCATCCAAAGGACCAAATATTATTATCATTTGGCACCGTGGGCCGAAGATATATTTAGTAATCCATCAACTTAATATCGGCCTGCATTACTTAATAAATATTATTATTTTCAATGCTTATATAAATAATATATTCTTCGTTGGCAGAATCTTTCAAATATTATTATACAAAACTATTAAACAGCAAGAAATATTATACTAAATATGCATGCGCACATAATATATTAAACAACTTATAATTATATAACTATCCATATTTTTACCATTCAAATGAATGGTCAATAAAAATAAACATTACCTTTTAAGTAAATAAATTTAATTTGAATCGTTAGTTATTTCACACACAAAATTTTTTGGAACCAGATTTATCTAAAAAGTAAAAAAATTTGAAACTTTTCATTATTTCAATATGAAACAGTTCAATGAGAATACTGAACAGAATGTTCATTTACTAAAGATGAAATATGTATTTCCATTTGAGTTGTGGTCAAAAGAAGTTAAGCCTTTTGTAATAATTGGCCAAATATCTTGCTATTTTGTTTTTTTTTAAATACTTTCATTGTTGAAAACGTACTTTCACATATTTAAAGGCTGCCAAATATCGAACATATTTTTAGAGAATTTTATTAAATTTGGATACCTTTCATTTACAAGTAATCTCCAAAACTCACCAGATTGGAGATTACCCTTGGAGATTGAGAAGTTAACAGTTTGTAGCTTGCTCGCCGATTTCCATTTGCAATTCATAATCTTGATTTAACAAAGTGGAAACTGTTATTCGTGTCTACAAAATCAGTGAAGCTAGAACGCAACTCCTGTTAAATATGAACTAAATTCGTCATGAATTGAGTAAAGTCTGCATCCTTATGATGTTTTTTAATTGAAGAATAGGCCTCAAAGTAATATAGTTAGTTTCTTAGGATGTCATCTTTGCAAATGTCATTTTTTTTTCCGAAAAGAGTGTATATGGTTTATATGTTCAGTAACATAATTTTTCCTTGAATTTTCAAATTTAGAGTGTCTAGGTGTATTGTTATGTCAGTATTTTGCAGTTTACTTTCAAAATCATCCGTCACAGTTTGAACGGTTTCCTACAAAAATTAAAGTACTTCTCTTCTTAAACTGAAAAATTAATTAATTTTTTTGTGATTTTCCCTGCACTTAGCCAATGTAACGTTATTTGCCACCCTACCATGTATTTTCTTATATTTTCTAATTTTGTGTATAGTTTCCAAATTATTTTCGTTTGAAATGATGCACTTCAAAGTTCGACCGCAGATTAACGTGATGTGTTGCCGGCGTGACAAAACCATACTATTTACATTCAATTCAAAATAAAAACGGAAGGAAGAACGTCCAACACTGTTTTAAATAATTTAAATAATGAATTTTTACATAAGGAAGAACACTTACCTTTTATTGAACATATTAATTATCCTTCTAAGAAGTTTGTTGACTCTTCTTTATTTATTTTAAACGTCGGCCATGATTTATTTCAAGGTATGCGCAGATCTGTTAAACAAGTGAATGGTGGGTCTCGCGATTGTAAAAGAAGTGAGAAAAGAAAAAGACGTTGTAAATACCTCTAAAATAGCGTGCATTTCAATTTTGACAATGATAAATAAACATTTTAATTATTCTAAGAAACACTGTTCATATTCATAGGCATATATTTCAATCTTTATATTAAATTTGCATTTTATTTTATATTTATTTCCAACCCATAGCCAACATTTTATTCTTTTTTTATGTATTAGTTTTCTTTTTGGACTTGGTAGAAAAGAGAACGTTCTTAAATATGATTCATGGAACAATTTTTGAAGAAGATTAAGTTCTTCTTCTTTGGCGGCCTTAAAGTATGGAGCCAAATTTGTGTGGTTCCTTAATAAATTTATTTTAAAAGTGGGATATTAATATATCAATAGAAAGCTGAGTGTCTAGGAAAGAACTAGAGCCTATTAGTATCCTAAAACTGAGGATTGTTTACAATTAAGAAGAGGAAACAAATTTCCTAAATTTTGCTGTTTAAACACATGTTCTCTTGGTGAGATCCAGCCAAATCTTCATCTATAAATATTTTTTTTACTCTTTTTTTTATAATAAATAAGCCAGGATTTATGTAAAATTTTCAGAGAAGACTAAATATATTCAGACACTTTATTAAATCCATAACATTAATTAATATTTTATGCCATTGATTTTTTCAACAGTACTAAACTTTTATTTTGTTTTTACTAACAAATCCAATATCATATATTCTTAACATATATATATATTTTTTTCTTTTATTCTGGTTATTATAAACGCCTAAATTTAACTATGTTCAGAGATAATTATCTTAATTGATTAATTTTGTTTAAGAATTGATGTAATACAATATATTTTCTTTTTAGTTTGTCTTATTAGAATTGTATTTACTCGTAATTCCATAGGTAGGATTGCGATTTGGTAACAAGAAAACAATAATAATAATAATAATAATAATACACATACATTTCAATAATTGTTTTTTAAATTGTAATTTAAAATTAGTACATTTCATTAAGTGATCCATTTTTTATTTCAATTGTTCATGTTTTATTTTAAGTTTTTTTCTTCGACTCTTGTAGGGATTTACAGCACAGCATTATTGTAGGTAAGGTAGTGTAGTTATTATTAACATTGCATCATCCAAAAAAAGTTCCCGAGCACACCCAGTGGTTTTGAGTGTTAAGGGTAATCGTACCGAGCTAAAGGTATTTTTTATTATTATTATTTTCTCCTAGATCCTAGGAGTGGTGCCCAATAAATACAAAATTGTATTCATCTCGACGTTACTTTTCGCGGTGTAAAAATATTTGGAAAACCAAACTTGTATTTTTATTAGATTAATGAACATCTAAAAATAAAGGAAAGTTGCTATATTCTGCTGAAACTTCTTTTAAGAAAGCTATTAGTTTCTTATGGCTTTATGCTTAGTTGCCATCTCTAATTATATGTACTATTCTCCCAATGTTCTTTATCACTATATTCAGATTGATGAATTTATTCCATAATGCCTCTTGGTGTATAATTTATTGCAGGACTGGGGGTTGAATGTTGTTCTTTTTGAGCCCACCGACTAAGCTCGTATTATTTCATGTCATATACACTTAGCACCATCAGTAACTAGACAGGAACATTTTGAAAAGCCACCATACTTATTTACAACGGAGGTTAAAGATATAAAATATTTATAAATAAAGCTTTAATTTTCATTTATACATGTATATATATATATATATATATATATATATCAGACCCAGTAGCAGATGTATAAGGCAGCATTAACTCAAACAACTCCTCTTTGAAAAAAAAAAGATAGGTTTTCTAAAAAAAAATAGCAGTTGACTTACATCAGTTGCATCAGTTCTCTTGTCAAGGGCGACTGAAAATAATTTACAGTTTTCCATTTCACCTCTTAATTTAGTTTAAATATGATTATTCACATCACAGATTCTTCTAAAAATCATTTGATGTGAAAATGACACAACTTCAAAATCCAATACAGTTTTTCCTTCTCCGAATGCTTTTATCATTTTAAATGCACACGTTTTTATAACTTCAGCCTGCCTAGATGAAATATTGTTTTTTGATAAAAGAAGAAACACTACATATGAGGCTTGTAAGATTGATTATGAGTAGTGGGGGCTTTAAATAATGTAACTTTTTTGTTTTTCCAGATTTAACTTCTGATCTCCGACGAGATGGATGCGAGATTCTCCAATGATGAGGCTACATTTTTCTCTGTGAGGGCAGTCATACTCTACACGAATATTATATGAGTATTCTTTAATCACTGAAATCATTTAATAGCATATTAACCAAAGTCATTCTTCTTTGAATTCTTCAAACACATAATCCGACTCCCACTTTTCATTGAATAACCTTTTCTAGACTTCAACGTTTCTTTTTTTATTCAATATTCTTCGACTTTTTGTTAAACTTACAAAATATTTGGACGCAACTAAAAATTAAAATAATAAATAAAAGGAATACACACTAAACTACTAAAACATAGCCAAAGGAAAATAACAAAGATTGAAGCAAAGGTAATCCCTGACTAGGTCTGATTACAACTGAACTAGATTTAACGGCTATACTTTGGTCCTTTGACACATGCTACCAGATATTATACATGGGTGGATAAACTGCAAAGGAGTAACTGCTAACTAGTGGTAGTAATGGCTAAAGATGTTCCGATTATTTTCATATCTTCACTTCTGAGTGTTTAAGTCAAGGTCATGTGAAAGGCTTTGAAATTGCACTATACATTACGGTCTCTTCGCCGAGCCTACAATAATTATCTGGTTCTATATATTTTTATTTTTATTTAGCACCGCGTCTTACTACCCGTTCGGGTTATACGCTTAAGTACTAATTACACTAATGGATTAGGAATTGGGAGGGTTGAATTTAGAGGAAGTGAGCCCGCATTTGCGTGGAGGGAGAGTGGAAAACCATTTAGGAAAAACCACCCCCAGTTCACCCGACCGAGATTCGAACCTCGATCTCCCCGTCCTCGGCGGTCGAGCTCAACACGACTTGCGCGTTAGCCAACTACGCCACCGAGGCGGGTGGTTCTATATAGTTGAAATATTTTGCCATGAGGGGATTTGAACCAATATACCTTTAATTTTGAATTAATCATAAAATTTTGTCCCATGTAAAGTTTGTTAGAAGTGTAATTTTTTTAAGTTAATTTAAGATTTGAACTATGTGTTGTGGTTTATACTCGTGACTCAGTAGTTAAGTGAATAAGTTTGTCATGTTAAGCTAAATATTCTAAAATCGAACTCCGTTTAAAATACATTTTTCAGGAATATCAGTAGCAAAAATCCTAAGAAACGGGATACATTTAATGTAATCTTACGTTACGTGGACGTGCTTCAAAATAATTATTCATCTCTTATCCAAAACAAAGCAATGTTTTTGAAATATTGCTTTATCCATATATTTATCTTGTGCTAATTAATTAATATCAAAGTTTTATGTAAAAAAGGGTATCAAATCATGATCGATTAAAAAAAAGTTTTTTCTTCTTCTTTGGTAAAAAGAATTCTCTTTCTATATTATGTATTGATTATGTATACAAAGCAAAAAGCACATCAACATCAGCAAAAACTAAAACTTTTATTCACCAATAAATTCAAGTTAACTTGATTTTTGCTTTTATAATTAATAACAAAGTTTTTATTTGTATGGGAAGAGTTGTGAAACTACGTTCTTTCAAAGATGAGTTGAAGCCTTGAAAACTCTTTGTAATAAAATAAATCATAAAGATACTTTCATATCTCTGTGAGTTGCCAACAAGTTCATCAAACAAACTCCTTCCCAAGCTAGAATGATCAAACCTCCAATTATAAAAGACAACACTCACAATTTTTTCAAAACATATATATGTGCCTTGTAATAAATTAAACTAAAATAGAACACAAAGTTCTCAATTTGAATTTCGATTAAATCTTAAAAAATTTTATTTGTTCATGTCATAAAAAAGCCTCAATTTTCCCGATGATTTTTTTCAGGGAAATGTAACAGTCATCGATGTAATAAACCTTTAAAAATACACTTGGCCTATTAAGGCCCTTGGTCCTATTGAGTGCAAGTCTAAAACCTATTTTGTGGGATGGTGGACGAGAGGGTCTAAGGCGTAGAGCGGCTTCACAACCGACCAAAGTATCCTTCCGCTTCAACAATAACAGGTGAATCACGGAAACCGTAGATGGCACTAGCTATAGGACAGGTCTTGCGGAAAAAACATGCGTTTGGAAATCTCAGTTTTCTCGAGAACGAGTGAAATTTTTATGTTGATATTTTCAACACCCCCTCCAAGATAATATATTAATGTTTCTTAATTGTTACATTTTCTTATTTTTGTTATGAATCCGGCAGTTTTCTATTGAAAAATGTCAATTCTATCGATATTTTATCACTGTTAAAATTAAAATTATAGAGAAGGTGTTGATATAAAAAGTATAACTTAATCAACATGCTTTTATTCTTGAACAAACCGTTTCCGAAAAGAAAATTACAAAAAACTACAAATTTTGAAGATAGCCACTTGTTTTCATGTCTTTACATTTCCACGCCAAATGAAAAGGGCCAATCGCCTTAAATATTATTTGGGATTGTGCTCACTATGAATGACTACCATTATAAAATGTACAATAGTAGGAGCTTTTCTATATAATAAATATAAATTTATGTTTCAATGTTTAGTTAGAATACAATTTTTTGTTAGTTTAAACTATGAGGGGAGGTTTGTATAAAATCAAATAAACAATTTGTAATTTGAACAAATTGAGAAGTGTGTTCGTCGAAGAAATAAAACAAAAGGTAATCGGTCGTTTAAGTAGACCTTTATAAAATAATGTAAATCTTTAATATAACTGACTAAAATATTTAGATGTTAGAAGTCTGAAAGCAGCAATATATATTATATTGAAATTATCTTAAGCCATTTTTATATTTGATAAGTTATGAGAAATGTCTATCAAACTTTGGTAGCAGGCTTACTATACAATATTAAATTATGTTATACCTTAAACCAGTTTTAGATAAAGTAATTATTATTCGGTTTGATTTTTAGAATAT
>JAVRXN010000009.1:52279253-52321116 GCA_033556935.1 Timema podura
TTTTTATAGAATTTACCTACCTTTTCTTTACTGAGCCGTTGTAACGGTATCTAAAAAGGTGGATATTCTGAAAGGGTAATAACTATAAGCTGTGCAAAATAAAATTCAAAAATTATGAAAAGCCCTCGAAGTATCGTTTCATAAAAGAGTATTCACCGTGGGAAGTTTCAGCAAAGTTAATGCATTTTTAGGGCATGGTAACTATCAAATATATATTTAAAAGTCAGTAGAATTCATTGGAAGCCACTTTCCCTAGCAAATTTCTAACAAATTAGAGTAGGTTAATCAAGATCTAAATTATGTTATATAATTATTTCTTTGTCATTTGACGTTAGTTGTTGATACGTCTTATAGCAAAGTGTTTCCAAACGACTTGCCGAGAATATACGCCTTTCTGTACGTAGTAGAGGTGTTGGTTGTACCGACTTTGAGACTTACTAACAAATGTTGGAAGCTGATTACATTGTCCTGAGCGAGCAACTTTACTCCAGAGATTAACTAACTCCATGAGCCCAACTTGCCTACCCGCCGCCTGCTGTTGCTGAGTAATTGAAGGGGTCAGGGAAAAAAAAACACCTAACTCACTCTTTCACGGGATAATTAAAACACTTCCGAAGATACATTGTTTAAAAACTTTTTCATTCTGTTTCCACGGATGATATCTTAGAGTGAAAATATTTTGTTTGTATGATTCTTATTTAGATTTATGAAAATAACATGTACTATATTATTTGGATTAGCATTATTTTATGATCTCAAACTATTATTATTATTATTATTATTATTATTATTATTATTACTTATAGATTCATGTTGGCCTAGTTCTTAATTTTAGAGCTATTGTTTATTTTAAACAATGGGTCTACAAGTTCAATTTATTTTTTTCTACCAACTTTTTCATTGATCTATGTACTATGTTAGTAGAAATTTTTTGATGATAATTTAATATCGCTCTTGCTTTCTTGGAGCTTGCATCTATTGGGCAAATTTATTAATTATTTGAAAGAATTTGAACTAACTCGACAAAATTTATAGAATGCTTATCATTTCATTACAAAGATTTAAAATAGAATCGAACTACTAGAATAAAAAGTTTGCTCAATAAATAGGCACACTGATTCTAACATACGTCTTATTTACTCCCTTTATATGTGTCTCCTTGGAACACTTGATTGAGCAACAACTAATAATTAAATTAACTCCACACGTTCCAATCAACAATCTTTTAACACTAACTGCATTGCTTCACAATAGCCAAGATAATTAAAAAGGAAATTTAATGCCTCAATATTCCTCTCCAAATTGTTTGGATGAATTAGAATTCCTTCCGTAAAATCTGGAAAATACAATTGATGTTGTGTTAAGAAAAGAATGGTAAACTTAGTGGTCATATTTATATGCTAGAGCTATATGCTCTATCTTTACTTATTATCACTTAGATTCTGCGTTAAAGTGGCTTAAAAATACAAAATGCTCCTTTCTTTAACTAAATATTAAAGAACATACAATATGATAACAAGAAAATAGCTATTATATTGGGGCATAGATTTATTATTTTAGATATAGTTATTCAATATCCCAGAGTTTAACCCATGTGAGGATAAATATGTATCAAAATTATAACTAGACAGTTCAGTATCTGAAAAAATTTTCTCTTAAATAAGCATTATTTTAATCTATCTCCTGGAAGGAAATAATAACTTTCAACAGTTTCTGACCATAGTTTAAAATTCATTTTTTATTTAAAAACATTTATTACATATATACTATCGTCTGAGTTATAAGGTGCACAATAAGATAGCTAGGAAAGAAAAGTATATTTAGAAGGAATCATATAGTTAGGAAGGAAGAAGTAAGATAGTCTTTTTTTTAAGTTACACCTACCTACCATGAAAAATGATAAAAATATGTTAAGTAACTTCCTACGTGTTTTCTCAAAATAAACACTGTTGGTATTATTAGATAGAAATATAGATAAATTATAGCTAAGAACACTGTCTTACCATAAGTATATACGGTAAGCTTACTAGTTTTCAGTATGCGCTAGTGAACATATCCCAATATACATTTAATTAACATTACTGAGAAGGCCTATACAACCACCGAACAGCAATTATTTGTGACACCTCCAATTTGATATGCTAATTATAGTCGCACATAATTAGCAGTGCCACGTTATATATATTTGTACATTATTATTTAACGACAGTATTGTGTACTTGCTAGTTGGCACTATCATGTAATTTATATCGTTATATTTTTATTTTATGACCAAATTATGTACTTGGTATTTGGCACTATGACGTAATTTATATCGTTATATTGTTATTTTACGACAGCATTGTGTAGTTAGTTGGCACTATTACGTAATTTACATCGTTATATTGTTATTTTATGACAGAATTGTGCACTTGGTAGTTTGCACTATTACGTAATTTATATCAAAATATTGTTTTTATGACAGTATTGTGTATTTTTTAGTTATCAGTGGCACTTAATATACATTAATACATTATTACTATTATTTTATGAGAGCATTGTGTACTTGGTAATCTGGTATTCATGTTGAACTACTTTATTATCTTACTGATAATAGCACACCATTTTACCTTATACTGACTTATTTCTCAGTAAACTCAAAATTCTACTATATTCCAAATATCCAGTTCATGGAGTACAATTGCCACCTGTCCTCTCCATCAACCATAAAGTAGATCTGAAAACATGGGGTGAATCTCATATCTCTGCCTTCAACCCAGGATCAAACACCTTTGGCTTCCCATCTTGGGGTCTTTCATGTGGACTTTTCAGTACCACGAACCTTAGGGAAGGGAACACTGTCGGAATTCATCATGGCAAAGTTTTTCTTTGAATATCCTGTCCAAATCGAACATACCAAGGCAACGGACATTCCTCTCCTGTAGACAAGTCTATATGTATTATCACTTTCAACCCCATTGCTGCTAAATAGATAAAACCAAATAAATTAAAGCTCTACAATCTGTGTAGAAGCTTTTTAAACTATACGCTTAAAAAGTAAGGATATTTTTCTTAATAGAGACCATGAAACCACAGCTTTTAGTCTTTTCTGACTATTTAGCGTCATTTGTAAAATAAGCCTAAGAATGAATTAATGATTTATTAGAGGCAGATGGTAGGATAACTTCAGAGTATACCTGAAAGGATGGGTTGTAATGAGGTAGATTGTATAAAAAACAAGCTCAAGATAGGAAGAATTGGCGTACAATCTTTGATTTTATATTGACAGAATAAGTAAGAAAGTCGGCAGCCATCAGAAGTTATTACAAATATTTCTGGGAATTATCAGAAACGCCTTGTCCGGATCAAAAATGATTAGTTTTGGTAGTCCTTAGTAAAAACGTTTCCCATCAATATAACATCAAAGCGAATATTGTCTACGACAAGAGATACTCTTCTGAAAAAATATGTGATTTAATATGACCGAACAGTGGCAGCGCGTGATATTAATTTTTGTAAGGGCTAGGTCAAAGCTTGCAAGTAATGATTTTTTTCTCAACACATGTTAGCACTTTAAATTAATTTTATTTAATTTTTCTTGTTTTAAAAAATTACTTTAATTACAAAATCACTAAACAATTCTACATACAGAAAGAATACAATAATACATGTTTTGAATTAAACTTACCAAGTGATGAAATTACTTGTACAAACAATATAATAAGCAATAAAAACCAAATAAGCTCTGTTTTCTTCACTCATAGCTAACCACATTATTAATTCTGTTTACCAAACACGCATTGGAAAAGTTCCTTTTTTATTGCCATCCACCTCCATAAATGTAAAGTCACTAGGCTTATGTGTTTATATCCGTTTGATTTTAAGTTTTTCTTGCAGTTTTAGTGAAAAAAAACACGATATTTTAATAATCAATCTACTTTATTCATTTCATTTAATCACTTTCACTCGACACCTTAATCATTGGATCTTTAACACATATTAAATACAAGCTAAAACAAAATATTAACCATCTTTATCGAATCACAGGCTCGCTCAAACTGACCCCATGAGAAAAGGACTGGCTCGCACTGGAATGACCCTGATACATATATCTCCCCCCCCCCCCCCAAGGACTGGGCTTATCTGAGAGGGGATGGCCCATATCAACTTCTCCATTTAGTTTTTATTATTATTATTTAGCACTGCGTCTTACTACCCGTTCAGGTTATACGCTTAAATACTCATTACGCTAATGGATTATAAATAGGGAGTGTTGAATTTAGAGGAAGTGAGCCCACATTTGCGTGGAGGGAGATTGGAAAACCATTTAGGAAAAACCTCCCCCAGTTCACCCGACCGAGATTCGAACCTCGATCTTCCCGTCCTCGGCAGTCGAGCTCAACACGACTAGCGCGTTAGCCAACTACGCCACCGAGGTGAATTCCATTTAGTTATTTGAATCTCAAGTTCTGGTACAGTCACGTGATGATTGGAGCGAGTAATAAATCCTCTTGGGACTGGAATACTGTATAACGAATCGAGTAATTTACTGTGTGTAGAGAATGTTGCTACAATTTATTTATTTTTTTACAAAATATCTTAAAACATATTTTTTCTTTCTTTTTATTTTATATGTTCAAAAAGTGTAGAGTGGGATATTAATTATATTGCCCTAGTGGACACATTTTGTCAGCCATGTTCCTCCTTGCACAGGTCCCGGTGAAGGCAAGGATATTTGGGGTTGATGGTGAAAGGGAGGAGGTGGATATAGGAAGATTCCTACGTACCGTGCTATGACCAACTACACCGGCTCATTGGTGAGTCAAGTACCCCTGGATA
Source organism: Timema podura (assembly GCA_033556935.1). Taxonomy (NCBI): domain Eukaryota; kingdom Metazoa; phylum Arthropoda; class Insecta; order Phasmatodea; family Timematidae; genus Timema; species Timema podura. The sequence continues at coordinate 52,284,072 of JAVRXN010000009.1, forward strand.
TCGAGGCCCAGGGCAGTTTCTAGGTCGGTACATAAAAATCTCCAACCTCCCACCCCAAAGAGTGAGATGATCCGGGTCAGGACGGATACTCGGGGCGGCGAGAATTAACTCCTCCCTCTTACCAGTGTATACTGGTATGACCGGCACCGGAGACTCGTGCCTACCACCTATCCAGGCTGATGCCCGGAGTTATTTACTTACGTTCAAAAAAATGACCTTGTGATCTCCGCTCTTTCCCGTGTGAGGAGAATGGTATTACGCGCATCGCTCGTGGGAAAGTAAGTCCCCACTACTCGTGCGTACGAGTGGAGGCACCCCTGTTCTAGCCCATGCCCAACTAACTGTCCAGGATAGCACTGGAGCTCTAAAACGGCCACCGCATGACTGACGAGCCCCAAGCCCGCAGAACCAGAACCCCAAAGGGCCAAAGTCCGAAGGCCCAGAACCCCAGGTCTGAAGGCCCCCGGTCTGCCAACGCAATAATTCATCGGCGATTAAAACTCACTGCCTCACAGAGTCAAACTCATTTCTGGGCCGCCACGACGAGTAAGCTCGCGACGTGGGCTACAGCCCAGCCCTGTGTACTACTTATAACGGAAGATGTCAAATGGAGGCATACCAGTCTTCAAGGCCACACCCGAACACCTGTAGGCAACCGACGCAAGCATCAGTCTCCCTGGCACGGGAGGAGATAGGAATAGGGAACATAAGCTGGAGATAAAAGTGGAAGGTGGCTGACGCTGCCACCCATGGATTGGGTCCAAGTCCAGGCACAGATAAGTGTGGCCCTGACCTCACGTTTTCTACAGGGATAAACTTAGAAGATCGTTTACGGCAATTAAGTGCAAGTTAAAGGGAATCTGTTATTTTGCTCGGTCTCAAAGACTAAGAAGTATAAAATGAACCATTTTACACCATCTTATTACTTGCAAAAAGCCCCTAGTTTTCAATTGAATATTAAAATACTTAAGAAATAAAATATAGATATATGGTGCATTCTAGGACAATATTATCACACATACCACTTTGAATACAATTCACTACAATAACAACTATCAGTGTAACCCCCAGCCCTAAATTTCCGCAAAAGAGACTAAAATGGCTATCGGTATCATATTTAGCATTTTTTTAAATAAAATATAAGATAATCTATAAACAGAAAAAAAATTAGTGTAGAAGTAGGGAGTAGGCATTGGCTCTGATTAGGCTAAAGTTAGAGATAAGTGTCCAAATAATATATTCCCTAAAGTATGGAGTCCAATATTTACTTTAGATGCATAAAGTCACAGATAACATTTAAATCTCCATCAAAAAGGGGCTAACTGTAGCGTTTAATGCTATTAAGCTACAAGAAGAAACTAAGTCCACAACTAAACAAGAACGAAACAAAACAAGTGTAGGCTTACCACCGCCCGATTATACTGTGTTGTGGCATCACGTCTCCAATCACACCTCCGCGCACTATAAACTAGGTTCTTAGACTGAGTCGAGCTTGTGGCACCAGGCGTCGTTGGGAATGCCGGGAAAAGGTGTGACGTATATGCTAGAAAAAAAACTCATGTTCTGTGGAAAGTTTTGTTCGAGGTGCTTCTCCATCATTCCCGTGCCTTCGGGTAGCTCTCTCTCTCTCTGTCATGTGATGTCTTTTCCTTTGTTTTTGCTTCCCCCTCATCCCCTCTCATAGCGAGTAAACGAGCGTATATATTGACGTGAGAGGTCAAGAACGTCACTCTTGTCTTGATTTACTCCGAGAACACATCTAGGTGTTCAGTATTAGAAAAGGTAAAAATTCCCTTTCGGACTATGTACATCAAAATTATATTTCGGCCTAAACTTTATTATTAAAATATACAAATCAGTTAAAATGAAACTTAGAATTTTTTATGGTTGTTTGGCAAGCGTAAAGACCGTCTTTGGGGTCGCGTTCAGTAAACTGTTGTTATGAAATGGAACGAAATGATAACCTTTTTCAAATGCAAAATTTATGGTCTGTTCGACTTGAGAACATTTATTGTCAAACTCTAATACTTTAAAGTTTTTCTTTGTTGTTGAGATAGATAGAAAACTTAGACTTGGGAACATTTATTGACAAACTCTAATACTTTAAAGTCTTTTCTTTGTTGTTGTACGAGACGTCTATTCTTTTGAGACAGATTGAAAACTTAAAGGATTATCAAAAGTCTAATGTATATTTATCCCTTTTGGGTATTTTATGTAATTACCAAACTTTAACTTTTCTAATATTATATCTTTGTGGCTATACAAGTTGAGAAGCCTAATTTATATTTTTTGAAAACTTAAATCATTGTTGAATGTTTACAATATATATATCTATTCACTTTTGGCAACACATTGTGATATCAAATTTTTAATGACTTTTGCAGCCTTTACCTATTGTTATCAAATTTGAGGCATCGGCGTTATAATGGATAGCAAATTTTTTGGATTGTTAACTAATTCTAATAATTTTTCATGTATATTTATTTTCCCTTTTGGGACCATATCCTAATATCTTATTCATATATAAATAAAATAATCAAAGATATTGAAGCCTTTTTTTTGTGTCGTAAAGTTGACCTCTGGGAATTTCATCTAACTCTTTATTTTCATGAGAAATCTGTTGAGTGGCTTCAGGATGACAGAACACAATGAACCATTATGGCCCATTTGTTTTGTATAGTCCTTCGGCTCCTCTGCAAATTTATGTTCCTTTTTTTTTTACTTGTACATTGTTGCACACCGACCTTAGTTTCTAGGGTAAATTAAGGAGGTGCGCTACATAACGAAATCAGAAATTAACAAAACTATTATTGCCACGTTAATTAATTAAATATGGTGCCAATGATAGTCTTATTAGAAATGTTCATTTAACGTATTACCTATACTAAATGTGGATGCATTGAAAATTACAATTAAGTTTTGACATTGCCACATACTGACCCCGGGCTAAATAACTTACTGTTAAATATTAGATTAGCTATCCCGCAGTCTTGAGACAAAGTGTCGCACTATAGAATATTTAATCATGCCACCTAATGGCCTTAAGGCAAAGTAGTTTACAAATAAATATTTGACGATGCCATTTAGTTGTCCACAGTAAAGCTACTTTACACAACCATTAAACAACGCAATCTATTGACAATGAGGCAAGCAAATCAATGTTAACGTATTAAAGTGACCTCAAAAATAAACAAAAAGACTTGAGTCAATCATATTAGCAACCATCCAAACTTAAATAAATATTTCAAGTATTTAAGTTGAAAATATAATTAGGAAATTAATAGACAAATATTAAAGGCTGAAAATGAATTTTTAATTCACGTGGAACGAGTCTGCCGTGGATAGCGCTGCTTACCTAAGCTGAAGTCAGTGATATACTGAGTAACAATAGAGACGAAATATGTCAATTTATAGTTCTAGAAAGTCATCACGTGATCCCAGACACGGATCAAGGAGAATGAGAGGGAGGGCAGAGATGGTTAAAGGAAGGGGAACATGACGCTTAAGTAGAACCTGACGCTGGCCCAGACGATTCTAGCCGTGGACTACAAAAGAGTCGTCTACAACTTTCCACTGGGTGTATGTCAACATTAAATACTCTTTGAAAAAAATCCTTAATTCCCATATCTTTTGAGAAGAACGACATTCAATTATGAGAGGAGTGATGTGGCAAGAACACCGTGCCTGAAATTTTATAATCATCGCTGACTAAACGTAGACAGAAATGTTAGGTCAGTCAATGAGCTACTATTATAAGGCGAGGGACGTGGGAGCATCTGACAGCCGAGCTGGATCTGCAGCGCAGCTGTGCGCTGATCTCTTCCACGTAAGACGCTAATGTTTAGGGCTGGCATTGTTGGGGATGTGATTGTGGGTCACTAATAATATTACAAGATTATTTGGATTCCCACAGACACCATCTATTCCTTGACACAGCTTTACCTGGGCTGCTGGAGGACGTACTATTTATTTTGCGACAGAGGATATCAGTATGAAGGTACTCCTGCACACTATGGGGCACAAGTGCGGATATTACATAATGAAGTTCACTCCCATGTGTGGGATGTCCGCCAAGGTCATCGGACCTCAAACCACTCAATTTTTTCTTGTGGAGTTATCTAAAAGCACTGTTGTACTAACAAACCACCTCAGTCTCTCAAGGACATTGTTCCACAAATCCATACGCCGTTTGGAGCAATGCATATCCCTGCAAGGATCAACCTTTGAACAACTACTGTGAACTAACATACAAGTTTAATGTACATTTCAGGCACAGTTTTTTCCCCATCACTGCTCTCAGACTTAAATGTATTTTTACTCAAATAGTTTGGGAAGAATATATATTTTACCAAAAGTATTTCTAACCAAAAGTAATTTTAACTTATATTTACCCACCTAATCATGTAGAACTTTCCATATCCACAAATTACTACTCCCTTTGTATATAAAACAAGGGTTTACTATGTGGTTTTTCAATAGAAACCTTGAAACAGGCTTTAGTAAAAATTATCTTAATACCTTTTCTATCTGAAGTTTTAGAATATAATGTTTAAAAATATAGAAAATATCTAGCTGCTCTTATGAATAAAATATATTCCAAAATTTATTTTCTAGATCATTGATAAAATAAATATACAAAAATTAATAAACATAATATCATTTTTATTAGCAATAATATTAAGTTAGTATGTTATATTTTGTATGTGAATATATTACATAAACTCTGTGTTAACCTTATATTTGGTTCGATTGTTTTGAAAGTCTCAGATTTCATTTTTATAAAAAAATCATTTCCCCTAGAAAATTAAATTAATGACCAGGAAAAATAACTCTCTAAGATTCTTTTTATTATGAGTAGGGAGAACTAGAGCGAAATAACCCACCAAAGTAATATCGATTGGAAAACCAAAATACGTTCCTATATTCATCTCATTCTCTCTCTTTTTTTTCCCATTTTGTGAAGAAGTGGGGGTTGGATGCATTTGAATAGGAACATCTTTGCCTTTACCAACGTGAACACTTTCTCTCTAACCTTACAACCGTCATCGAAGTTTGCATACAATATAAAATGTGGGAAACATCCCTCCTACTCTTCTCCCCAACCTCTCTACGTCTCTCATCCACTATTTTGGTGGCTGTGTGGTTGGTATGCATGTAAGGTGGATGGAAAAAATGAAGAGATGAAGCGAAGAATTCGAATGAAAAGAACGTACCACTGCTTTTTTTTCTTACTCTTCAATTTACTTTCCTTTACGTCTTGCGCAAGAATTTATCTTGATCCTAACAAACATAGACTACTCAATAGAATAACGATGAACCACATCGCTACATAGCGAAATGTAGTATTTTCAATACACATAATATATATTTATATATATTGGAACAAATTGCTTGAGGAACTTAAGTGATGCCCCATGTTATCAAATATGGAGTGAAGATGTCGAGAATTAGAGGCATTCACCACCTATATAAAAATAGTATCACAAATATACGTTTCACATTGAAAATTAATAGCATACCAAAATTAACCATTGTATTTAAGGATTTTTCTAAATATATTTCTTGTATTGAAAATAGCATAACAAATATAACACTTGTATTGAAAATGACAGGACAATAATTATAGCCTTACTGAAATAAAAATGATAGAGCAAATATAACTTCTGTTTTAAGATTCACGTGACCAATATAACTCTTATATTGAAAATTACATGACAAATATAAATCTTATATTGCAAATGACATAGCAAATATAACTTCAGCGTTGAATGTGACATTAAAAATATAACCCTTATATTTAAAATGACATAAAAAACATAACTCCCGCATTGAAAATGGCATGACAAACATAGCTCCCGCATTGAAAATGGCATGACAAACATAGCTCCCGCATTGAAAATGGCATGACAAATATACCAAGTTCGTTGAAACTAATAAATCATCTTCCTTTAATAGTATAACAATGTGATTTAGTGAAAATAATAAAGAATATACATCTATTGTGATAACATTAGAATCCCGTGCATGTAAAGTAGAACATTTTGTAATAAAAATAGTACCACGCGTATGAAAAATAATATGACAAATTCCATTTGAATAGCTAGCATACTAATTATTTTAAATAATTAAATGCCAACTGGGATTTCTTAAGATATTATGGTCAAAAGTCATGATTATGAAAGACTGTTGACAATATAGGTTTAATATTAACATTCTAAGATTAAATTATATTCTGGCTAAGTTATTGAAAGTAAAACGTGGAAACACATATTTGGTAGCAGCCACAATATGAATATTTGTACTGTAAAATGACCCTTATTACCTCATTGTGTAGACTGGCCAATAAAATCAAACTAATAGTAATACTGTAGTGTAAAAATTAAAAATGCCTATGATGTAGTTAAAAGGAAAATATCATATTACATTTTAGTTAATTTTGGAATACCCAAAAGACTGGTCGAACTAATTGAGGTATGTTTGAGAGATACGCGTGGCAGGGTATGGGTTGGATCTCATTTGTCAGATACTTTTAAAATACATAATGGGTTGAAACTAGGAAATACACTTTTCCCATTACTCTTTAATCTAGCCTTACAATATGCTATTAGGGCAAAGCAAGAGAGTAGGGAAGGTTTGACATTAATAGATACAATGCAGATATTTGGGCACGCAGATGATTTAGTTTTGTTAGGTAATAGTAAGGAAGCTGCTGCAATAAATGCAGAAATTTTATTATAGGCTAGTAACGAAGAAAAGATTTATAAGTAAACGCTGAAAAGACTAAGTAAATGATAATACAGAGAATACAGACTGAAGACGATAATTTAGATACCACACCAAACAACATATCATTTGATAAGGTTAATGAATTCAAATATTTAAGAACAATTTTAAATAGCAATAACAATATTAGATTGGACATTACGAAAAGCACACAGTCAGTAAATACTTTTACCAGCCGTTCAGAAAGTTGTTGGCGTCTCGCCTGCCGTCAAGAAATGTAAAACTCAGAAAAATACAAAATCATAATTTGACCGGTTGTTCTCTATGGGTGCGAAACGTGGCCTCTTACCTTAAAGGACGAAAATAAATGTAGAGTTTTCTAAACAGGTTGCTTAGGAAGATATTTGGGCCTAAAATGGATGGAGATAGTGGTGAGTATAGGAGGCTACAAAATTATGAGCTCCATACTGTTTACTCATCACAAGACATTGTTAGGTGAATAAAATATTGCAGGCTACGATGGGCAGGTCATGCATCGCGAATGGGAGTATCTAGAACCGCGTTCAAGGTATTGAGTGGCAAACTCAATGGAAAAATACCATTGGGAAGATACAGATGCAGATGGGAGAATAACATTTTGATATACCTGATAGAGATAGGGTGTAATGAGATAGACTGGATAGAATTAACTCAAGATAGGGATATGTGGCGTACTTTTGTGAGTGCGGTAATGAACTTTCGAATTCCTAATGCCAGTGAGTAAGTAATTGTAAAAATAAAGTTAGATTTAATTTACTGATTAAAATAAAACATACAAAAGTAAAATACACATATTATTTTAAAATATTTTATAATATGTTTTATTTGTTTAAAATCTTTAGTTTGACAAGTAGATACCAAAGCATTTTTAAATATTAATATTTAAATGTTGTACCTGAAAATGTTTACCACATAAATTTAATTTCATAAAGAGGTTTGACTGGCGAACATTTAACATTATTTTATAGCTGATATATCGCATGAGTTATATTGATATTATAACAGTTATTGCATATGTGCCCTCTATGAATTGAACAAAAATACCTGTTTTGATGACCACGTGTTCCAAGGAATCAATCTCAAAATATACTAGACTACCGATCATTGAATGATTGCAGTTTGAATTCGTGTGGGGTGTATTGAAGGGGGTTTTACAAAATAGGGCTCCCACACAATGCAGGTACACCACATCTAGATATAACCTTTATCATTAATAACTCACTAGCATAATTAGTAGCTACATAAGCGTATAACCTGAACAAAGGCTAAGATGCGGTCGGTGCTAAAAAAAAATATGTTTACAGCACTTTTTATTCTATCATCACATCTTACTACCCGTTTGGGCTTCACGCCCATGTACTAGTACATTTAATGTGTTAGGAATTAGTCAAGCTTGATTTAGAGGAGGTATACCCACATTTGCGTGAAGGAAGAGTAGAAAACCATTTAGGAAAACCACCCTTAGTACACTCTACCGATATTCGAAACTTTATCTACCCGTTTGTAACAGTCTAGTTTACTGCGAGGGTAGCGCGTTAGACCACGCGGCCACTGAGGCATGTTCTACAAAACCTTACAAAACTGACAATTATTATAACAGTGCAATGATGGGTAATTTTATGACTTTAACAACGAGAGATGAATTTTAACATCAAACACAACAAGTTGTAAGGCTGCAAGTGAGCTATGCCAACCCAGCGGTTGCAGCAATTAGTGATGATAGTACCAACATTAGCGGCTAGATGGTATCATGTGATCAGGACTACAGTCTCAATTTTCTAAACTGGAGCTGATATTTATTAAATTAGTTCAAAATTTGTTCTTACGAGGCTGAGTTTGCCTCCAATCCAGACTCAGTGCTTTGCAGATACATTTTAGAAGCACTGGGGATCGCACCCTAAACCTTTATATCAGTAGTCAGGAGCTCTGACCACTAGCCCATGAAGGTAGTCATTTTTACCTCTAAATATATTCTAATATATTTTAGTTCATTCTGATGGGAAATGACTGAGATTGAAATTTATGTGTCAAACCAAATCTGGTGGACGAATTTTTTTAATCAGTTATATGAAGAAAGGGGTGCGCTATGTGCTATTTTAGAGCCGGGCGTATTAATTATGAAATAGGTCGATAAAGTTATTAGGATGTAGTTTAACTTCATTTCAAATATACTAGGTAAACAATCATTGATTACCTTCCATTTAGGTCGGTGAGACGGGTAGGAGGGGAGGAAATTGGCAGCCCTCAAATTAGGTATATAATTAATAAAGCCCAGACATATGATCAAGGGGATTACCCTTCTTCACTATTTTTAAGGTAGATAAATGACTTAAGGAGTTGACAAAAAGCCACATATAAGGCAATAAAATGATAATAGGGCTGAGCTACCTTCACTTCGAATATAGAATGAATATGGTAGACAATTGGTGGCCTTTTATATAAATAAATGAAACGGGGCTCATACAATTGGATGACTTCTATTATGATACATGAGGCAGGTAATTGTTCAGTTATTTGAGACACCATTTGAGATCTAAAGGCTTCTCTATTCTATTTTATTCTAGCTATTTTTTGCCTCGTAATTTAAAACTGCCCTACTTTCACTTTCTGAAAATTCGTATTAACCCTGGCTTTTTTTATGGATAATTAAACTATTAGCTCGATTTTTAAGTATTTTTGAAACAGTAAGAGGAGCTTTAAATAAATTTTACTCGGTAATATGACAAGATATATTTGATAAGTTGATGAATGTGGAACTCTTTTTAACTATTTTACGAATTTCACAAAAGTATATATCCTGAACTAACAATAATCACAATCACTGTGTAAAGAAATGACAGCTCACAACTCGCCCGCTCCAGAAATGTCATAAAAATATCGGATATGATATATTCAGGTTCTAAGAATGTCGTACTAAAAACAATTGAATGTTTACTGAGTATAAAAAGTGTTTTAATCCTGCAAAGAATTAATGCTGATTGAAAATCCTTTTTAAAGAATGTCTTATTGCGAGTTATGAAGTGTAAGCCCTGAGAATACTCACTCTGAAAGATCCTGAGTAGCGGCTGGACAGCACAAACAGGTTTTGTTAAGTAGATCTATGTTCTAGCTGCGAAACAAATATCCTATTCAAATAAAACTACAAGTGTCTGCCATAGCTCCTAGGCCGCGTCTCGTCACAAAAGTGTTGTAGAGTAGTATTAATATCAACTAAAGTGACAGGAACAGGAACTAAGCAATACAACGGAATAAAGGGTTGTATCAATACATTAATGGTTGTTGGTAAGGGGAGAGGGTCAAAGTGTTTTCGGGCGTGGCTATCGTACAAAATGCTCTGTCAAAACTTGACCTTCAATATTTAGTTCACAACAATGAGTTATCATTAGGAAATGACGCGTGGTGCTTTCATGACTCAATTATTGAATCAAATTAATTGGGTGCAATTTCCTCGTGATCATTGCTTGGGTATACAAGCTTATATCTCAAACAAAGGTCTTTTTGTGAGTATCATCATATCTCTATTCACAGGATTCAAAAATATCACATTATTATCACCAGAATTCCCCATATAAGTATACCAACACTAATATAAACATTTTTTTTTTTTTAATATTTTTTTACTTAGCACCATGTCTTACCAACCATTCGTGTTATACGCTTAAGTACTAATTAAACTAATGCATTAGGAATAGCGAAGGTTGAATTTAAAGGAAGTGAACCGGCATTTACGTGTAGGGAGAGTGGAGAACTATTTAGGGGAAACCACCCCCAATTCAAACGACCAAGATTCGAACCTCGATCTCCCCATCTTCAGCAGTCAAGCTCAACACGAAAAAAGCGCGATAGCCAACTACCCCACGGAGGTGAGAGAAAATAAATAACTTTAAGTTATTCTGTGCTGGGGGTCCGGGATTTAATCCTCTGTCCCGGCACAGATTTATCTGATTGCCAAACCCTTCCTACACCTCTGACAAGACGTTTATTAATCACAACTTGTGAATGTGTGGAATTCCAGGCCTCCACCGTGGTTAGGATCCCATATTAAACAGTAAGTTTTATTGCTCATTTGTACATATTTTTGACATATTTGGCTTTCATTTTTGTAAAGACTTTTATTGAAAACATCTTCAGGGAAATGCGATGTAATGCGATAAAAGAGATTGTCAACTCATTATAGTATATTTTATAAAACACATATTTTTCTTCTATAAATGAATATGGTATTGTGGTACCACCATAATAAATCTTAATGAATAAATATTTGCTAGCAATTCTATTTTTTGAACTCTCAATTAAATGGGTTATTATAACACCGTGTATTACTACACGTTCGAGTTATACGCCTATGTACTATTACACTTATGGTTTGTGGGATTAGAAATATTATATTTAGAGGAAGTGTAACCACATTTTCTTGGAAGATGAGTGGAAAATAATTTTGAAAAACCTCCTTCAATACACCCAACCTCAATCTCGACATATTCGGCAGTCAAGTATTTCTCAAGAGTAGTAATTATATTTATATGAGCTATACATATAATGTTTATGATTTAATCTGGACATTTTCTCTGATTCATATTATAAACACATAATACATTAAAAATTTGTTTCTTGATGTTCGGGAAATAAAGAGACGAGTTTTCAAATAATTATTCTTACATTTAAAGACTTCACTTTTATCTGAAATTACTCCCAATTTTAATTTATAAACTTATATGTTATCAAAGTCCAGAGAAATACTTAGTAAACAAATTGTTAAATTTTACATTAGAAAATATATTTAAAATTTATTATTTTTCATTAATTACGGGTTTATATATAAATGTACTATTTATAATTAGAGTTTAATATTTCCTTTCTATGCACCCTAAAATATGTAAACAGATACATTTGTTATAAAGCACTACATTATTTACTAGTTTTTGGGGTAAATATTTGTTTAAGGCTAGTTTGCTAACGAATAATTTTTACAAAATTTGGATTATTATAAAAATATCTTTAAAGATTTGTTTCAAAATGGTTATCATGATATTGTTTGACAATATTTATAACATTGTAAATTTGATTTTGAGATAAAAATTAGCTTAAACTTAATTGTCTGTTAACTGATTTTCCAAAAATTTGAGATATTTTAAAAATGGCTCAAATGATTTGGCTAAATATTAGTAGCCTACCAGGTAAATTTATCAAAATAATCAAATTTTATATTTGTCTTTTATTTAAATATTCATATAATAGTAGACTATTTTACTTCTGAATGGTATTTGAAAAATCTCATTTCTACCTTCTTATACCAAGAAAAAAGATTGTAACCGTGAACAGATTTTACCTTGATATTATGATAAATCTTTTTTTCCTAACTAAGATTGTATTTTACAATCTACCTGTCTGAAAGTATGTTTGACTTCTGTTTCTTGCATGGGTCCAAAGCATTTTATTGGAGTTCTTTCAAGCTTAATATTTTGATTTTAAAGCACTATACGATATGATAACTCTTTGATTGTTACCATATGTCACAAATTAAGGTTAGTTTGCTGATGCCTTCTTTTTGTAAAATTTAAGGTATTTTTTAAATAACGCTAATGATTTTATTCAAAATTGGTATCGAGTTAATGTTTTACATTATAAAAACTAAAGTTTCATTATTTGTCTATGATAAATTCTTATAAGGGTATTTCTCTTACGACAAATTATAGAAAATTAAGTTTTTTCAAATGACCTTGAAGATTTGAGTTAGAAGTGGTTTCCTGGTAATATTATTTCATGATAAGTAATAATTCATTTTAATATTTACAAATTACAAATAGCTTTACGATTTTAAAAATAACTTACTATTCATTTAAAATATCTGGACAATTTTATTTAAAATTGATATATTTGTAGTGTGTTTATTTTGATAACACAAGATTATTTATTTGTTTTTATGAGTGAAAATTACTAAAGGGTTGCTATTTAAAACTTGTTTTTGAAATCTTTCCTCAAAGATATTATACTCATTGTGAGAAAGTTTGTGCGATCATGTCGTACAATTTGTTTTATTTAGAAACTATAAATTAATTTAAAAATTAAAAATGGTTGTAAGCAGGATCTGTGATGTACGTTTGGAAATGATTGGCTTACAGTGATCTATCATTAATACCACATCCACTGGAGTCTAAGGTGTCAGTTTTATACTTCCATTAGTACAGTTAAGTGTATATCTTACGAGAACATGGATAAAGTAGAGAAAGGCAAAGGCTTGTATAATTAATTGAAGTAAACTGTATCGAAACTTAGATGATGCTAGTTTCATTTTACAAATGGTGGCAAAATGTCTAACCCGAAGTCACTGGTGACTGTAGGTAGTATCAATGATTGCTAATTACTATCCCGAGGATTTCCACATGTCCATCAGACTCTGCCTAAAACCATGAGTAAAGAATGATCCTGAGCACTGGATGTTTCCTGGACGGCTAACTGGTAACGCATTGGTGCGCTAAGCTAAAGATACAGAGTTCTATTCCCGTTTACACGTGTAATTTTTTTTTCAAATATACCCTATGCATGACTTATTTGGTGCTGACTGACAGTTCACAGCTGACAGCTGACGGCTTTGAAACGTTACCAGACCAAATTATTAATCCCTACGTTGAACCATATGATCTACAAAAAACATGTGTTTAACAGCTGTAACTTCTGACAGTCAAAATTTAGGTATATGCCTAAATGTTGAGTGTCAGAAGTCAACTGTGAGCTGTCAGTCAGCACCAAATAAGTCGTGGAGCTACTTTAAATACATTTTATAAGGAACTATAACATTATTTAAGTAGCCTGCTCATGAAATAAAACCACCAATGGGATGCCTCTTAATTTTGTACAGCCTTTGGTACAGTAGACTACACTTACACTACATCGTTAAACGCACTAGTTCAACACTGCAAATTACATTACCTCCTGCTCGCATTAATCATATCTTGAATAATTACTTCGAAGATTGTTGGCTTGTTCTCTTGTTGGACCCTTTGTAACACCTTCACCTTCTCGGCCTTTCCATTTCTGGAAAATCTTCTTCCAGACAAGTCAGCTTTATGTTTATTACACTTCTAGTCTTTTGTCTAAAGGTTGGCGGCCACATAACTTAGCAGGTACAATCAAATAAGAAGAGGGTAAACTAATAAAGCATCTCAAATTTGGCTAATATTTAAGGGAGGTATAAGGCTATAATAGCAAACATATATATTTTAATAAAAATTGATCGTAGTTTACTCAGCATATAAGAATAAGCTTGAGCCAATACAAAATTAATAATCTCTTTAATATGAATAATCTGTTTGTATAAATATTCAATAAGGTGCATATTTATTTAACTTTTAAATTAAACTATGCAAATAACAGTTCAAATTATTATATGCAAAGGCTAACATAGATATATAAAATTGATAAGGGATAAAGAGGATACCAATAACGTAATAGTTGATCAAAATATTACATAATTCTTTTGTATAATATTTCGTTAGTAATGTAAAACTAATTTATACATGTTAAAAATATTAATAAATAAATAATATGTTCATTTGTACATGTAAATTCACATATATATTCGTAAATTTTAATATTTATGAAGTTGATTATAATTATGCCATAATTAGGAAGTACTAAGATATAATTTTCATAGTTAAGCTCAGATGTACATTCATTATTTACTAATGTAAACAAAAGGACTGTGATACATCGCATTGCTTAATAACATAATTCTATTTATGCTTTATTTTCGGGCTTTATCTTAACTACCAGTTTTGACTCTCACTCGACAACTAGAAACAAAACTTCTTCCTTTCAGTGTTTTTTTTGTTGTTTTTTTTGGTGCCCGTCTCCTTAGTTAAAACACCTCGCAAAGTCTACAACAGTTGCTTCTGAAACTACAAGAGTAACAGTCAACTTCCTGTGATGTAATTAGTGTTCTTCTCCTAATTTGAGTCTCGTTCAGTTTGAAGTATCGACTGACTGACTCTCCTCGTTACAAAGCTGCTCTGCCTGCTAGAGAAGGCTAATGGTTTGTCATGCAAGATATGGACAAACTTTCGGCGTTAATCAACGTCACCGTGACTTCGAGACTATCACTGTTATAAATTGGCGCTTTTAATTAAGGAAATGGGTTGTGTTAGCTATAAAAAAAATCTGAACTTTGTAATAACAAAAACATAATTCTCTTAGTAGAATAGTTAAAAGCGCCTGTGAAGTAAAGAAATCCATATATAATCAACCCTATCTATATTAATCTTTTCAGTGAGGCTAAAGATACATAGTTGTGTTTTTTTAAAGTAATATGAGGATTTACGGGAATCTCCATCCACATGGAAAAAACAAACAAGAGAGTTAGGAAATTAAATAGATACAGGGAATAATTTCGATCATAATAACAAGGATTTAGGCCTAAACTAAAAAAATATATATAACTATAACTATAAACAATAAATATATATATAAACTGATTCTACTCCTGTAACGTCATGAACTGTCTTTATACTCATCCAGCAGAGACCACTCAATCGCCCTTATCTTTCTTTTCAAAATACATTACAGCTTTTTATTTATTTATTTTTTAAATGATAAGCATTTAATTACCCATTCGGTCTACCCACCATTATGCACTATATTTTTTTATATATACAGTTGTTTGTTAAATATTGTGTGACTACTTTCAACATTATTTAAATAAATGTATTCATTTATATCTTTAAAAGATTGTTCAAATATAGATATCAAATATAAATGTAAGCATATACTAATATATAATAACATAAACATGTGTAAAATTATAGTTCAAAACTATGAAATGGGGACTTATAACATATACTAAGTCAGGAAATAATATTTAAAACATTCATAACAACGTTATAATTAATATCAACACACAGGAAGTAAATAATTGTAATTACTGCATAGTTGGTATGAAGAAGACCACAATTCAATTAATGTAAATTAGATTAAAAATGACACCTGGCAACACGGATCTAAACCTCGGGTACTTTGGCTTAGCACATCATTGTTCTGATACTCCGCCATACTGGTCTAGTACCATGCTCAAGCCCACTCTTCAATCATAGTGTAAGGCTAAGTCTATGCTGGATGTGTGGAAATCATCAGCTGCATATAAATGAACAAGTGCACTGTGGTCTATGAGATACCACAGATATCAGTGACTCAGGAAGACTAAGAGAGAGACAAAATATTCCCAGATATTGATTGCCGTGTCCAGGAGTCATTTTTAAGCTAGTTTAAATCAATTTAATTGTGGTCTCATTCAAATAGATAGTGCCGCAATTACATTTATTTTTAAACCGTGTGTCGATATTAATTGGCATTTCACTTGGATTACATGTTGGTATACCTGGCAGCATTACAGCCCTCCCGAGTTGTATAAATAAATATATATATATATTATAAATACTGTTTATGTTCAGTATATATAATATATGCTATATTATTAAATACATATATAAATATATTATATATAATATATTATACACATAAATATGTATATATATAGTATATAAATTATACATATACATATTTTTATATATTGTATATGTATTATACATATAAATATTTATATATAGTCTAAATATATATACAAACAAATATTATTTTGTAAAGAAATTTCCCTAAATTTATACAACAGGCAGCCTTGTAAATAAATTTAGTGTGAGTTTATTTATACTCACTATATCCACTATAAAAAAATAATTATAGCTTCATATTCACTAAGAAAAGTTTGAATACCCTGATTCTGAATATAAAAATTGAAATAGCTTGAGCTTTCCTAAGGATTAAAGTAATTTAGTATTAACTCTAAAAAAATTTCAACAGCATTCCTACGAATATGTACAAACATATAACTAAATTATCTGCTTTGGAGTTTGAACCCCAAACCTCGCTTAACTCAAATGAGTCCATACATTCTATAAACCGCAACTCTTTCATCCCTACCCCAGTGTAAATATGCTTATAGCCGGAACTCTTAACGTGACACGACCCACGATGGGGCGAGGGATAGGGCGGGCCTCTATGCAGGTCCACTGAATACGTAAAACCACGCTCAGAGAATGGTTTCGAATGTTGCAGAACTTGACCAATTAGTGCGGGAATGTCGTTAATTACAAGTTAGCATCAATTAAAGCTTGTTCCACGGAATGTGCCCAGAACAAGTCCACGCTACATAGCTAATTATAAATCATCGTTAGCTTTGCAGCAGCCCCGGGATGATTTGTGCCTTTACCGAGTTGGGGATCTGGCCGAGTGTTAGAATCATCTGGCCAGATTACCTCGATAGAAAATATAGATCCATTGGTTCAACATATTCACAATCGTGTATTTCTGAAATATAATCCTAACATATTTCAAACAGTTTTTTTTTTTACTAATACCTTTCACGATCTAATTTAGTTTACTTTAACTCTTATGTACGGCTTTAATTTGAAATAGGGAAAGTATATAATATATTATATAAATGGCTCAGAGATGTTCCTAGACACGAATACACATAATTTTGTACTGAAACTATTCATTTCTTGCTTATTTTTAGTTAATTCCGTCGTCGTCCTTCAATTATAATAAAAGCTACAATAGACGCGACATCTACGGTCATGATGTCCAATCAAGAAGAGTGAAGATAATGCGTCCAAGGGCTTGTGTCTTGAGGGGAAATACTCGATAGGAAATTGGGAATAATGGGAAATATCAAGGGTGATACCTGAAATGGTATGTTATCACTAGGTGAGCAGCTGCTTCTGTTGCGTTGATAGGACTAACAAAATACCGCTGTAAATGGAACATTATCTTTGTATATTTCTACGTTTCTCGACAAAATGTAAAATTATCCATTGTTCAGTAAGGGACATTATCTGCGGTGAGTGGTAGTATCCCCAAGTAAACATTTTATACTTTAGTTAATTATGATAGTGCAATGATATTGCTAATCTGGCTATCAGCGTGAAATTAGGTGCATATATGGGGTGTACAAAACCGTTAGGATACAAGCTATGACCAAAATATTTCATCCACCAGCTTGAAAAATGGTGGACTGAAATAAATTTTCCTCTAATAGCCAAGAAAATTGGAAAATTTCACAAATGTTGATGAACCCAAAATGTTTAGAGTAAATGAACAAACAATCTTTGATTCTAAACACTTTTTTGTGATGCCAAAATAAATAAAGCCTTATTAATTTAAATGGTGGAATGGTTTAGGTTTTATTTAAAAAAGACTAAACTGCTAAGGTTTTGCTAAAAGTACTCACAACTTAAACCAAATTTCAAATAAGAATGTTTCATTTTTTAATATATAATTATCCTAATGATATCCCTATCATGATGACTTACTGAGCATCTTTGCCGTGCCTTGCATTTGTTGGTCCTACGTTCTTAGTGGAAGATGAATTGACGGTAGACTTCCAATCATGGAAATTGGACTGGATGTCTTCTAGGCTGAACCCACAACAAGCCATACATGTCAACATAACGTTAACTTAATCGTAATGTTTTCCATTAAAATATACATATATAAAAGTTACGTTACATTATGTTACTTATTAGATAATAAATAAAATTATTTGAAAATTATTGAATGCAAATTTAATAATTTTAAAGAATTAATTTTTATAAATAAAACTATATTGACACGTTATATTCATGCCACATGTGAGGAAAGAATTAATATAAAAACATATATTATTTTATAATGGCATTGATATGATAAGTCAATGGTTCTGAGTTTGAGTCCCATATCAATGTCATTTTTCAAATAACGAGTATTATTTATAAACTTTTGGCTAAAAGGTTTCAATACTTAGAAATTATTTTTTAATTTATCATGCAATGAAAACAATTATACTTTCAAACCAGCCATTCAAACAATATTATAAATTTAAATAATACTGTATTATATAATTGATATATTATCTCACCATATATAATATGGTATTGAAAAAATATTGGCATCCGTGATTGTGTGAAATCGAAAGGTAGTGTGTATTATACTCACTAAATGTTGTAATATTCTTTAGTTTTATATATTTCTTCAGAATAATTAAAATTACAAAAGTAATAACATTTTGGAGGTATGTTTATCTGCAATAAATATTAAATTAATACAAGGCCATGTATGATATTCTTATAATTCCATAAATACTACATTTCATTTCTTGTTAAAATCAAAACATGCCCGCAACATGCACCATTGCATGCCCCAAAACTATCCTATTTCTAACAAGTTTAAAAAGTCACGTTTGCATTCAGTTGCTTTGTAAAAGTTCCATCATTGACGTGTAAATTGTTCTGTTGAACAAGGATAGAAAAATTCCGTGGTAAATGTAAAGATAACCTAGAAATTAATCTAGATTTTTAATGAATAGTGCTTGAGTTAATGATATTCTTCAAAATACTTTGTTTTTAGTATGTTTTAGAAGTAATAATAATGATTACTATTACTATTACAATCAGAAGTAGTAATTATTTTTTCTTGAAATAACAAATTACATACGCACATTTGACGTTACTAACTAATATCCATTTATTCTTCCGCTTTTCAAACTTTCTGTGGCTTAATTATTTCGCTTTTTACATACTTTTATTAAAGTTGTAGGCAGGAAGTTGAAAGAGGTTTTCTGGTTTTTATTCATCTGAACGTTGTATACTAGCGCTACTTAAAACTGACAGTTAAAACTCATTTTAGGTTGTGTATACACACAGAAAAGAGCGAGTAAAGAAGATAAAAAACAGAAATTTGGAGTTTCACATAGCTTCTATTTCATGTATGGAATTTTTTTTCCCCCTCGAGAGGTAAAGTTTAATTATTTATCCAGCAAAAGTAAATTGTGGGACACCAGCTGCGCTAGAAGTCAGGTTTCTCTTCAAACCACATCCCTACCTCAAGCTATTATCGAACATTCCAGATCGTTCGTTCTATGTTCAGACCAAAAGTAGAATCAAATAAGTGATGTTTTTATTAAAAATTAAGAGACCATAAATACTCTCTTGAAATAAATGGTGTTTATTTGCCAATAAAAAACCAATTATAAATGTTCTACTTTTATTTAATTTTTCGCTCTACCACACAATAAGACTATTCACAGATCAGTTTACAAAGTTATACAAAAACTATTCTGTAATTTTATTTAATATATTAATATTGTAGAGTTGTGTCAAAACACAAACCATGGACTAGCTTAACTGAGTAGAGTAATCCTCAAAAATACTAAGGTTATATCTTAAAATGTTGCATTCTATTCGTTTGGGCTTAACATATCGTTAAATGAAAGCTTTTTTTAAAGTTACAAAGTCAGCGCTAACGTTCATGTAAAAGTTATCGCCAAGTTACCGTGAGGTCTATCTCCTGGTTAGTAAACATAACCACATACACAATATCTCAATTTGGTAACGTGTCTGTCTACTGAGCTAAGAGCTCCGAGATCGTTTCCTGGCATGGCCGAACAATTATCATTGTTGAAATATGTGTTTACCCTTTCATAACCATGAATTAACAGCTGGAGAGAGGGTTGGTTTTGTGTCTGTTGAAGACTTAAGTTAGTTTATAAGTCGTTTGCTGATATAATCATTCGGTTTAGAAAGTGCATGTTAAATATCTCAAATAAATGAAAATAAAGTAAGCATAATATCCACATTAAAATTATAACATTCTGACATATTGCTTTCATAGCCATATAGTTAAAATGAGGCTGTATTTTCTTATCTTGAATACAATAAATGATAACTTGTATGAATATGAGGACATTTATGAGTTTTTATTTTAATTCTCTCGAGATCTAAGGGATACTTGAATGTAAATGAATAGGAAGAATTTGTTTTTATTTATCATTAAAGGATCATATTTTACTTTAGAAATCGATCCAATTAACTTATTTAACAATTTAATAAGATGTTTATGTAATGTATTTAAGGTTTGTTCTCAATAATTTATTCGATATTTTCCAATTGATTTAATGAGAAATATTTTTTAGCCGTTATTTTGAATTAAGCTATGTTATCATGTATTATTTTATAATGACATTTTTGGATAAAATGTAATATAGGTAAATACAAAAAAGGTAAATCAAATAAAGGTAAATATAATACAAAATAGGCACGGCAAATAAAATAAATAAACACAAAGACTCTGCAATACAAAATATATAAAAAAAAATTGTTTTTTAATATTATTTTTGTCAACATCAGTTATATCACTGGCCAGGTGTTGGTGTAAATTAAATTGATATTTTACTTCATCGGTATTACTTGTTAGATAAATAGCTACAATCTGTTACTGTTGAAATTATATTGAAACTGTGCTTCAGATTATTTTTTACTGAAACGATAAGTGTATCTAGTCAAGTGTTCTGTTCGTATCCAGCGAAATATTTGCATTATCACGTTTCCCCTCGTTTTACCCCTTTGTTTTCTCTTTGTTTGCAAAGCGAGGTCTTTATGTGCGCCGTTGTCAAACAATGACAAAAAATAAAAGCTTGTACAAAAAGAAAGTCCCACTTTGGTTTTAATAATATTGTGTTTTTTATAATAAATAAATGCAAATATTTACCATAAATTCATTCTATTTTATATTTTCATTAGTAGTATTTACAATGTATTCTTTATTTTTTTTTTAATCTTTTAGCACATATAATAGATTATTTCAATTAAAAAATAACACCTGGACACGGAAAACACAGTTATTACTCAATCATGTTTTAAGGCAGAGTCTGTGATAGACGCGCAGAGATCGTCAGCTACAAATGTGTGATCTAGTAAGATCACTAGCTATCAGATGACGCAGCAACTGTCTACTTGGTAGTTGAATTTTTGCTGTAAAATGTACAATTATAATTAGCAAGGGACAATTCCTGAATAGCTCAGTGGTTAGAGCATTGATGTGATAATCCAAAGATCCTGGGCTCAATTCCCGTGTCCAGGTGCTGGTTTTCAATTAAAATAATATGATATTTAGCTGCAGCTACAACCGTACTAACAAATACAGGATGATCCAAAAGTCATGCAACCCTGGTTTTCTAAGGATATATCTCGCAGAAGAACATGGAAAATGAACATTTTGTTTATATGAATGGCAACACTGTAATGTTGGCAGGGTGTTGTGCAGGCCGTGTGACCTTGAGACATACACTAGGTATAGCCAGTTGAGTTACAGCATTTGAAAATGTATGATGAAATTTTCACGAGCAGAGCGAGTATTCATTTTGGAACATTATTTTAAGGCCAACTCATACATGGAATGCCAAAAATCGTTTGTGCATAGTTTTCAAGAATCACGCATGCGGAATAAATCAACAATATGCCGAAATGATGGCACAAAATATAAGTTTTTTCTTTGGGTTGCGTGAGTTTTGGAACCTGTATAATAACATTGCATTTAATAAGGCATATACCACAAATAAGAGTCATAATCTACAACTAGAAGAATAACAATTTCTTTAGCGCCACATCTTACTACCCATTTGCGTCATACACCTATGTACTTACTATAGTGGATTGGGGATTAGAAAGGCTTAATATATATGAAATATACCAGCAGTTGCATGGAGGGGGAGTGGGACACCATTCAGGAAAACACACTCTTGGTGCCCCCGACCGGGATAGATCCCTGATCTCCCCGTCTTCAGCAGTCTAGTCCAACACGATATTAACACGTTAAACCACGCGGCCACCGAAATGGATAGTAAATATTAAATGTGACAAACATAATACATTATTTTAAGTAATGCATGGTAAATATCCACAATCTCTTAGATTGCAACCAATAATATAATATAGATATAAAGATTTTCGAAAACAATTGTAATGATACAAAAGATTTAAATAACTATTTGATCTGCAAAAATTCCCAGCAAATCTGAGATTAAAAACCATATTAAAAATTCAATATTGCTCTTCATAAGGCTCATTTATTTCTGTGCGTTATATTACTTACTGCCCCCCCTTAATATAGTCCCCTTAGGTACCTTATACCTTTCGACTACATGATCTGGCTAACTTAATGCTTAGGATCATATTATGGTGGAAATCAGGTTATAGGTATATAGCTTTGTTCCATGAACAATTTGGGTCATTAACTGAAACCAGTCTTTAATATTTCTAAGGATACACGACGTTATTAGGTGTGTATGTATTTATGTGTGTATGTATGTATGTATGCATTTATGTATTTATGTATGTAACCATTATTTTTTAATATAAAAACTACATAAATAGTTTCTTTAATTTTCTTTCTTTCCACACACACAACACACACACACACACAACACACCACACACACACACACACACCACACACACACACACACCACACACACATACAACATACAACATCACACATACACACATACACACATACACACATACACAATACAACATACACACATACACACATACACACATACACACATACACACATACACACATACACACATACACACAACACACATACACACATACACACATCACACATCCCCATACACACATACACACATACACACATACACACATACACACATACACACATACACAACACATACACACATACACACATACACACATACACACATACACACATACACACATACACACATACACACATACACACATACACACATACACACAATACACACATACACACATACACACATACACACACAACACACACACACACATTAAAATGAACCAATTATAATGTTCAGGGCAATACTAGATAAGTGTTATCTTGTATTGCTCTGAACATATTTTCATTATTAAAGAGCAAGGAGGTGAGAAGATCTGTTATTTTCTCTAAAACTATAATAATAGCATTACCATATTCTTTAAACGTTGTTTCGAAAATACACCTTATGATGCTTTATATTCTAATAAAATTTATAGTGTAGAAAAAAGAGATCAGCACTACCAGAAATCCGCCCAAGACTTCCCCAACTTGAAATACTACAATCTATCTCTACTTTGTTTCATAAAGACTGGTTGTTTATTTAATGATAAAATATTTGCAATTCTTGAATAAATGTTAGGATACAATCATACAAAAATGTATCATATAAATTATTAAATCTTGGAAATAAATTAAATAAACAACCGGTTATTTATAGACTATCCTTAAATGCAAAAATGCTAATATATTCATATTTATTATAAGAAAACTTTTCTTAATATCATAGGCCATTTTTTCAACGATTTGAATTGTCTTAAATATTTCATAACTAAACTACTCTTCAATTCATTTAATTTTGAAAAACCAATTAAAAATATTTACTGTCATGAAAAATAGTCTTCAAATATTAATTTTAGATAAAACCTGTATAATTTTAATAAAATTTATATTCATAATTCATTAGTAAACTACAATTAAATTAATTATTTTAAAAGAAAACCAAATATAGATATTATTAAATATAATGTAAAATATAGACAAATAGTTAGATTCATTTCTTAAAAGATAATTTTTTTAAAATATAAATCCGTAATCAGCAAACCACACTTAGATACATTTTAGAATAAAAAACAAGAATAAAATTTTATTTACCACAAAAAACCTTCTTTAGATATCTCTACCCAAAATACAAGGATACAGTGTTATTTTTCAGGTAAAACACCACCTCGATATTCAATTAAAGAAATATCTTTATAGCCATTTTCTAAAAATTTGCAACTCAAAAAAATCACTCTTTACTATACTACCATTAATTGATGGTTAGGGTCAAAAATAAATCTTTAGGTATTGCCCTTTAGCATAGAAATATCAAGTTTGAACAAATTAATCTATCTGTATCAGATATGTGGCCTAGGACAGACATACATAATTGTGAAAGCCAATTTTTTCGTTTCGAACGAACATGAAACTTCGATATTCATCATAATAAACTCGAAGTAGAAAATGTTGACAATTACAAACTTCTTGAAAAAGTAAAAGTGTTATATACAATATTTCCACACTTTATTTGCTTGGTAGATACAGTGGGATTACCATTTTTACATGTTCCCATTCCATCCACTCTCTAAGATTTCGGTGAAACCATCAACAACGTCTCCATACCAACATAAATAAACTAACGACATTCATAATCCATTAGCTAACTAACTCGTCTCTCCCTCTTCAACCATCCATCTGCTGTCTTGCATGAATGGCACTATCTTTTTATAACCGTTATTTTTTCTTAGCATTATCTTACATCCATAGTGAGATGTTTGTTTACTTACTTACTTCCTGCCTAAGTAAGTCTAATTTTCTATTTTGTATTTCTTGATTTTTTTATAATTTTACTAACATTTTGCTTATTCGATTATCAAGATTCTTCCCTTTACTTATAATTACTACCTGCAAATTTGGCAAAGCTAACTTTAAGCCAAGGGCACGTAATTCTCTGCTCGACTTTGATAAAGGCATAACTCAAAAAATGTAAACTTTAGAGGAGAAGCATTTTAAAATTTGCATTTGACTAATAGCTGAATAGTGATCATATAATATGTTTAAATTGATTCTACTTTTGCATCTATCCAGTATAAGAATAACAGATCATATATTCACCAAGAAAATTAACATTATATCAAATGAACCGGAATCAACACTTTTATTCAAACCCCATTAAGAGTTATGTCATTGTTCGAGGAAATGTAACTTTAATTTTTCACTTTGGAACCCATGTTCAAATAAGATAAAACATACAATTTATCTGTATCAAAATATTGTTTGATTTAGAAAATAATAGACAGTCACATATATTATTAGTTTATTTAAACTGATTGATCTATATCGAAAGAAGAAATAATTTCACTATTATTACCAAATATTTTATTGGGTTTAATACTGATCTTTTTTCCAAATATTGACACCTCAATTTAAACTAAAAGTCATAATTACCTGTATTTACCTTTTCATTAACAGCTTTAAATTCATAGTTCATCTGCTCATAATCATAAGTGTTTCCTGCTGTTGTTGTTTTAGCAAGTCTCAATATTAATCGAGTACGGGTGTGATCCATTTTTTACTTCGTCTGTAAAATCAGGTTTTACGGATTATAATAGGGCTCACAATAAATGCCAAGACTAAAATGTTACATATTTTCAAAAACACAGGCATAACTCAAAATAAATTCTAAAACACCGACATAAGTCAAAAGAAATCGTAAAAATATCTCTTTCTTGGGTCATCAAGACAGATACAGCTCAAAAGAACAAATTATTTATGATAAATTAAGTAAGTGATTGGTATTCAACTTACCTAAAATACAGGCACAAAATAAAATGAGCTAATTTCAACGAAATTAATTTATCACAAACAGGATAACCTTCCACGTACAACGTCTGTAAGCAACTGAAAATGAGTCGGTGTTGTTGAATTGAAACAACATGGCTAACTTGAGAAAGACACAACGGCTCTCTGGTGGGAAACTAATGAATGTGGAAATATACAGTTTTACTTGATACAAATACTGTAATTTTGGGAGTCTGTTCAAGCAATAAACGCAAAATTGAATTTTTTTGAGTAATGCCACTATAAAAGTCAAGCAGTAATATTAGCTTTAAAAAACCTTCTCTTAGTTAAAGAGAAACAATCTGAAGGTATACAGTTCTTAATAATGTTAATTAAATTGTATATTTTGGTTTTATCTATCTGTCTTTAAATCTTTACAATAAAATAACTTCAGATACATAATGTATTTAAGATTTGGCCACATATTTTGAGGTAGACTCTATTAAAAAAGTTGATATCTGGAATAATACGCTCCAATTGTTTTTCAGTGGAATTAAAGAACAAAACATAATATGAAAACATATTAATTAATAATATAAAAACGTATCAAATAGTTGAATAGATCCTTAATATAATATTAAATTATTTCTCGCTAGCAACATGCCAAATACCATTAAGTTAAACAAAACAATATAAAATTAAAATAAATATATGAAAAATATTGTGTATATATCCGAGAATTTAATTTTATGAGCTGTGTTGCATTACAAAATATATTAATATCCAGAATTGTCTCCATATTAACCAAAATTAATCAAATAAATTATATATGACTATATAAATTTGGTTTACCCATGATTGTGTAGTTGAGAAATGGTTCAAAACTGAATTATATGGGGTATTGTGCTTTACGTATGAAACATGTATCATTGGCTTAATGATCTTGGCCCTGTCGAATGCAAGTCTAAGACCTATTTTGTTGGATGGTGGGTGGGAGGGAAAGGCATGGCGTGGCTTCACAACCAATCAAAGTATGTTTTCGTGCCAACAAGAACTGATGAATCGCGGAAACCGTAGATGGCGCTAGCTACCGGGCAGCTCTTGCGGAAGAATCGTACTTTTGGAAATATCAGTTTTCTCGAGAACTAGTGAAATGTTTATGTTAATATTTTCAACACCTCTTCTAAGATAATGTATAGATGTTTATTAATGGTTACATCTTCTTATTTTTAATTAAGAATCAGACCGTTTTCTGTTGAAAAATTTCAATTTTATCGATATTTGATCACTGTTAAAATTATAGAAGAGGTGTGTATATAAAAAGTATAACTATTCTTCAACAAACCGTTTCCGAAAATAAAATTGAAAAATAACAAAAATTCTTGAAGATAACCATTTTTCTCCCATGGCTCTGCATTTCCACGCCAAATTAAACGGGCCAATTGCCTTAACTGAAAGGAAAGTATTATCAGCATTTAAAACTTAGTGCTAAGGAATAATGTTGAACATATCAATGATGGAGGTGGTATTAAATACAGAATTAGTGTTAATAAGAGCAAATGAAGAAAGGAAACTTTGGAAATGTTTATAGCAAAGAATTGTACCGCGGCTCTAGATAACTCACATAAATAAATTAGCTTTAATGTTTCAAGTTTATCAGTACATAAGTAAAATAAAATACTGGCACCTTCTAGTTTGTCCAGATTTGACCAACTAAGAAGCCCTGCAATACATAACTCTAATCGGAGTAAACTACTGCTCCCACACCAGTAGTTCAGGCGGCAAGAAGCGCCATAGTTAATACACAACAGACAAGTCCCTGCTTATGCTCGACACGGATAGCCTTCATTTAACAAACAAATGCAGCATCAGTTATGATACAATAACATCCACCTAAATAGTCTATATAATACAATAGCAAGATAATTAGTTGCAACTATTTAATTCTAAATAAGATATAATCAATTTATTGTGATAAAACAGCTGCCCTTCCGTAAGGGAAAAGGACAGCCCACGCTAGTAAAGCTAGCTTAAACCTTTTCATCAAACCGACAGTAGTAACAAAAGGATGAGAGTTTATCCCAGTCATTCATATCCCGGTAGGACATTAAGGGAAAGTTACAATTCAGGAATCTAAGCCTGAGCACAATATGACCTGGCACACAACCAATTGGTCTAAGCCAGGCTCTAGGAGATTAAACCCATGAGGGCTGGTGATCGAAACATAGAGGTTATTATATCAAAGATACATAAAAAATGTGAGGGTTGAGCACCACATCAAAGGTGAACAACAGTCATTAAATTACACAAGAAACACGTGCCACGCCAGATGGGCAGAAAGACCCACAGGTTGAGCACCGCATCAAAGGTAAACAACAGTCATGAAATTACACAAGAAACGTGGGCCGAGCCAGATGAGCAGAAAGACCCACAAGTTGAGCACCACACCAAAGGTGACAGCAGTTTTGGCGTGTGGCGCCCAAAATAGCTCTAGGAAAACAGACCCATACCAAATAAGGCATAACATCAGGCCTGGAACTACCTAAACAGACCCTTTCACTCCTGGAGGCACTGCAGACTAAAACATGGTCATGCAGGCCTTGGTGTGGAGCACACTTTTTTTTAAGCTGCTGGTCTGATAAACCAATACTATGGTGGTGACCTGAAACTTCACCAATGGCAAGTACAGAGTGCCATGAAAGCGTAAGCTAAACTACATTACATAAAATAAGCTCCTAAGAGCTACAAATACCCTCCTGAATGAGGAAACAATTCCTAAGAGATACAACATGGCTATAGAAGCCACATACTCCCTATTAGATTTAAAGTATAACGTTATGGAAGGTTACTTCCTCCACTCAGTCCAGTCCGCTGGAAACATTGTCGTGGCCACTGCTGTGCCGAGAATAGGTCTTGAACGAAGACACGCTCAGCGTGTAGAATCCTGGGTCGGTTGATGTAATACTGTGTTCTTGCCCAGCGAACTACGGCGTTATATAGCAGCTGAGTTAAGCAAACCATTTAGTAGAGGAGAAGGGGGGATAATATTCCATGAAGTTCAAATAAGCACCTACGCCATAAACAGAGAAAACCGGGCACTGACGCGCCACACTAGACCTCGGTCAGTCGAATAGATAGCTTGGACAGTCTAGAGCCGCGTCGCCGGCCAAGAGACAAGTAGAGCACGTCTGATGGAGCCGTTCTCGTTCAGTGAAGTCGTCGAGGCAAGATATGTAACAAACATATGTGCATTTTCGATGAAGACAATTATAAAAGGAGTTGTAGATGGGAGAGATTTTAGAGGAAGACTCAAATAGAAGTACGGGAATCAGATAGCGAACGATGTTTCTAATAGAAGTTACGATGATGTAAAAAAAACTAGGCTCCCGCTAGGCAAAAATTGAGAGCTGCAGCAAACAATAGCAAGATTGATGACCTAATGATGAATAATCATGTGTTAATTATATTTGAGAGGCCACATATCAGAGAACAATTATTTTAAATATACATAATAATATTATCCAATAAAATAATGCTCTTAAAGGACTATTATTTAAAAGTAAACACACTATTCACTAGTAATATATAAACAGTGTAATATACTGCTATAAATATAATATTTTTGACAAACTGTGAATTATATTGAGTGTTTAACTTGAGATATCAAAGTTTTTGCTAAACCAAATATCCCTGTCATTATCACTATTTTCATAAATAAATTATATAATCTGCGTACCAAAGTTGTAGTAACTACATACGAGTATGTCATAAAAGGAAATTAAATCTATAACTACACTCTCTCCTGCTAATTTGAACATAGCCCAGTAGGGTGGTACATTAACCATCCCAATTTTGGGCTCACCATTACCAATTCACAGAGAAAATTGATCTATGTTTTTTAGCTTATGTAAAACTTAATACATTTTCAGCAGAATCACAAATAATAATAGCTGAGAACACAATCCTCCTGATCTCAGGACTCCTAGGACTAAGATCAGGATAAAACAAAATGCAAGTGCAACCTAACAATGACACACCTATTTTCAACGACACCTCACTTCTACCATACATCCTTCAATACATACATAAGTTATTGTGTAACAACAATGAAGAAACGTTAATAATATAGAAAAAAGAAAAAACGAATATTGTATGGTTGTTATATTTTTACTTAAATTGGATAGGTACCCTCAGAATCTTCTCACGAAAACTCCAAATTTACAAATTGATTTAATTTTTCCCTTACATGACAGATGAAAAATTTACAAAACAAAATATATTTATAATCTTTTAAATGTATTAATAAAATTTAGAACAGATTAATTTTTTTGTTACAACAAAATAAACACTGTTTATTTGGAGTCTGCATACAAATATTGACTCTTTGATATATTAGTAAAAAAATATATATAGAACAGTAGATTAAAGTTTTTAAATATGCATTTTTCAAGTTATTCAAAACCGTTACTATTAGAATCCTTTCTTTTCAATCAAGAGGATTAATTCAAGTTTTCTTTTTAGTTAATCATAATGCTGAAACTTATTTTTAAGCTGATGTTATAGCAAAGGAAACATTATAAAGTTACATTGTGTTATTTAATAGATTTATATAAATTATTTAGAAGATGGAATGAAGGAATATATATTTAACTATATAAAATTAGTTCTTATAGATTAATATTTTGAAGCTAAAGGACACTGACAGTCATAAAGTCTGGTAAATATTAGGAAGATACTATCTAGTGCTACTCACGGATTCTGCAGATTGTATTGTAAGTAACTATGAAAAAACTGCACATGAGATAAAAATATATAAAATTTATTGTAGAGAAGGGATCGGGTTACATCCCTTTCCCTAGCGTCATCTTGCTTTGGGTCAAATATCCTGACCGAGTTAGTTGCTAGCTGTAGATTTCACTTTTGTGAATTAAATGGAATTTATAATTCATAAATTATGATTATAAAACTGTTCCCGTGAGAAAATAAAATGAAAGGCCAAGAACCTTCTTCTTAAAAATTGCGGTCAATATAGCCTCCAGTAGCTTGAATTGTGCTCACATTCAGCAAAGACAAGATGATTTCTAATATCAAAGCCTCATTTCCGTAAATATAGATGCAATAAAAATAAAAGTTTAAAGTAAAATATGAATGAAACAAGGTCTGAAAAAAAATAGGGAAAATCAATGCAAAAATTGTCGCAGCTGACATTGACAGTTCTCTTCTTGTCATTTAAATTACCGCCTCGAACAAAATAAAAAGTCCATTATTTATTTTTGATATTTCGAAAATGATGTTTGTTCGGTTACCTTGGTCAGATGATTAGTTCCAATGTTCGACACGGAAATCGCTAGTGTCAAGCACTCCATGTAACTGGTAGCGTCACAGACCCATACAAATAATTAGTCTCAGATCACACTACTGAGGAATTAATAACATTGTTTTTTCTGTGTTTAGGTAAGTGAACCTACCCATACCAAATCTTATTACAAACTGCCTCTCCATGTTCTGTGAATTAGGATACGAATCATATATACACTTAAAACAATAACTATTATATATTACATATTATACGGGAGTTAAGGTAGTTTTTGCTAGCTAAAACCCCCATGTGATCTTATTTACAGAAAATAACTAATAATTAAATATTATTCAATTCAAGAATATCATTGAAGGCTACAAAATATAAAGGGGTAATGTCCGTGTTGTCACAATTTAATGTTCACATTTCCAAGCCAAATGACTTTATAATTTTGTGTGTTACATGCAGGCCATCACAATAATGGGTTCCGTCCTGTATTCAATCCTGGAGTCATCATAATAGTTAGTACAAACTAGTTGAGATAAATCTACTGATTATGGCAGGTTTTTAACAGTTTAAGGTGTCATACTCACACTAACACTCTCGCCACTGTTGGGGATGCTATAGTTAGAATCTCAGATGAATCCATTTGAGTTTACTTTCATTTTTGTATTTGTACTTAACCTTTTCTTACATCTTTTGACTCTAGAATTGGAGAGATATCCATATTATAATCTCTCATTTTCTTCTCTATATATCAAGTCGTAGTTGATTCTTGGATCAAACTTATCAAATATTGAATATTTTTATTACATAGAAGCATTGTCTTAGAATTATTAGTTTGATAAAGGGGTGAGTAGAACCACTAGGCTTAAAGTAAAATTATATTTCATGGCAAATAATTTACTATGTAACTTTACCAAATTACACTTTATTATTATGAAAAGAGAAAATACAAGGTCAAATTTTAGAACAGAATTTAAGCCATTTGTACTATCAGTTTTATATTTAAAGATTACTTTGATTACGCTTTATAGTTTGTTTTTACATACATGCTCAGGATAATATATTACGTAAACGTATTTTACACACATTTGTGTTCACACCGACCTCACACCTACGAAGCGTCACTGTCATATTCTGGATTGACAATAACAGGAAGGTCAAATATAAACCATTTCCTCTTAATTTTTCCTCATATTCTAGTCCTTTAGATCAGTGTTTCTCAAAGTGTGGTCCTGAGACCATTGGTGGTACACAGCGGCCTATCAAGCTTTTCACATTGTCTCAAGTGGTCCACGGTGGCCTATAATGTGGTCTATAGTGGCCTATCAAGTGGTTCACAGTGGCTTATCAAGTGGTTCAAGGTGGCCTATAAGGTGGTATATAGTGGCCTATCAAGTGGTTTCCACTGGCTTATCAAGTGGTCCACAGCAGTCTATCCAGTGGTCCACAATGGTATATCCGGTTGTCCACAGCGGCCTATCCAGTGGTCCACAGCGGCCTATCAAGTTGTCGACAGCGGCCTATCAAGTTGTCGACAGCGGCCTATCAAGTTGTCGACAGCGGCCTATCCAGTGGTCCACAGCGGCCTATCGAGTTGTCCACAGCGGCCTATCAAGTGGTCCACAGTGGCCTATAAAGAGGTCCACAGCAGCCTATCAAGTGGTCTATAGTGGCCTATCAAGTGGTCCACAGCGGCCTATCAAGTGGTCCACAGCGGCCTATCAAGTGGTCCACAGCGGCCTATCAAGTGGTCCACAGCGGCCTATCAAGTGGTCTATAGCGATCTATCAAGTGGTCCACAGAAGCCTATCAAGTGGTCTATAGTGGCCTATCAAGTGGTCCACAGCTGCCTATCAAGTGGTCCACAGCGGCCTATCAAGTGATCCACAACGGCCTATCAAGTGGTCTATAGCGATCTATCAAGTGGTCCACAGCAGCCTATCAAGTGGTCAACAGTGGTCTATCCAGAAATTCACAGGATCCCAAGAAGTTTAGTGAAAAAAATGAACTAAAGAATATGATAAATACATTTGAAATACAAATGATTAAATTTTAAATATCCATAATATTATTATTAGCACCGCGTCTTACTACCCGTTCGGGTTATACGCACTTACGCTAATATGTAATGGTAGGGTGATTGTGAGACGAAAAGGAGGACCTACAGTTTAACGTGGAATCCGAACCACGGTGGAGGCCTGGCATTCTTCACATTCACAAGTTGTGAATATCGATAATATCCCGTACATATTTTCTCGGTAGTAAAAGTCATTTAGAAAAGGAATATTCAACAGCTGTGAAGAATTATGAGGTTTAGAATATTTAAAATAATCAAATAGCCATTATTTACTAATTAAATTAATAATTAATTTTTGTTCAACTTCTCATTTTATATTAATATTTGTCTTGTGTTTGTAGTAGCAAAATGGAGTTGCCTAAAATAGTGTTTTTCCTGCATAGCTGGCCTCTCCTCCCTCTTACTCCCAGGGCCCCTGTGGTCCCACAGTGCACACAGCTTCCCTTGGGGGGTCCTCCATTATCCAAACTGTGAGAAACACTCCATGTTAATAATATATGTAGTTTGATTGGTCCCTTCTTTTTCAAGGGTACCATAAATGGTCAGGTGTATTTTGATATGCTTCATACAAGGATTTTGCCTGCCATCCAAACCCTGTATGGCGATGAAATATTTTACATGCAACAAGATGGAGCCCGCCTCAATACCATCGAGATGTCAGGTCGTACTTGGATGACACTCTACCCGGACGGTGGGTAGCTCGCAGAGGTGCTTTTGAGTACCTACCTCAGTCTCCTGATTTGACACCTCTGGACTTCTACCTGTGAGGGACCATCAAGGATGACTTGTATCGACAAAAACCAGCTACAATCAACGAGCTACATGAAACAATCGTAGCATCATGTGCTGCCATTACGCTAGATACACTGACACGCATAGTTCGGTCTGCAGTTCGGCACCATCGACGTTGTCTATACGCTGCTGGTGGTCATTTCTAACATATACCATAACTCTCTCTCAGTGCCAAAAATTGTACCTGCAAGTCAAATTTGTCATAATATATGGATTATCAAAGAGTGAGTACATTTTTAGGGCCCCTCTGTATAGATGTGGTACTCAAACATTACGGTATTTTGAAATATTACCCCCTCAAAATTAAATATCAACATGGAGACATAACTGAACTTACTGTATTTGTAAGAATATGAAAATATAGTTTTGGTACACAAAATATTACATTTAAATATTATAGCTTCAAAATTAAACGCTAAAATGATAACATAGCTTAACTTATGTATTTCTATTGTGCTATTATTTGCTAAAATAAACATCAAAACCCATTATATAAAAAAAATGAATACAAAACTTAGCCATTTTGACTATCTAAGTTTATTTTTTTTAGCATTGTCCAAAATCATTTTATCCTTTTTGAGCTACACACCTAAACATATCTAAACATCATTTTATCAAGCGCGAAACATAAGGCAGACAATTTTTTCACGAACTCAACAACTTAACCTTTTAATTTTCGACATATGCCCAGTATTATTGATTTAAACGCGAATTAACGGTAACAACATTCCAATAAAAATATATATGTTTCCCTAGTTTAGGAATCTTAATTTAGATGTGTTATGACTAGCATCCAAAGATAAATATTCATCCAAAGAGAAAGTTGTGATGTGTTCGGACCAAGAAATAGTGGAGATTGAGCTATTATTTTTTAGCCAAAGAGATATATTTTATTTAGAGATATACGTCCATATATAAAATAACGGTTTACATAGTGATTAAACAAAGAATGAAAAACTGAAAACTCTCTGTAAAAATCGGGTTTTCGTGGAAAACTACTATTTTTCCTGACATTCTGAACTCCTAAAGCTTCTCTCACATGACACTTGCTTGTACTAGAAATTAAGTGTGCTAGCTAGCGCCTAAATATCTGTATACTAGCTAGTACAATAGAGACGGAACTAGAGTATTCAGACGCTGCTAGTTTGGTACTAGGTTCTAGTGCAAATATTTATGGAACATCAACTAATAATTTTGGATGAAGCAGCTGAATTAATTATTAATAATGATATTGAAAATTATGAGAGGGAGCGTAGGAAAAGAATATGGACACGGGACTGGATGGAAAGACTAAATAATGGTCGCGGGATACTAAAAATTATACATTCGGAGGTTAGGTAAGATACATTCAGGGTGACTATAACGTTTAGTATCTCCCCAAATTTGTATTAATTTATTTACGATGTGGTCAGAGGCCCCTAAACTCATGGATATCCAAGTACAGTATCCTTGACACACACATGTTCTTTCTTAGGCCTACGCAAACTTTATATTTTAAAAAAGCAACCACCCAAGGTTGGTATGCTAACAAGTTTATTTAGATTAAAACTGGGTCTGGAACACAGTTTATCGTTTTTAGATGACAAATTTTTAATTAAATATATATTAAATATATTTTCATATTGAGGCAATTTGGTATTATACAAACAAGGATGTTTAGAATAATTTTCTGCCAACAATAAAATCACATCCGATGACCGTGTTGGCGCCATTTCTACCATTTCTCTACACACAGTCTCAGCGCGCATTGATTGGTCGAATCACACAGACTAGTGTCAGAACTAGTACGAAAATAGCGCCTGTTCTATCCTCACAACTAGTATGGTAGCCAGTACCAAGAGGCATAACCAGTATACTTTTTCTGATTCACATGACGCTAGATGATGACGTGCTAGCTAGTGCTAGCTAGCACACTGGATTTCAAGTACGAGATAGTGTCGTGTGATACGGGTTTAGCCGTTAAAATGAGTAGTCCTTTGTCAAAATCTGTTGTCACTTCCTCGTAATTTCAACTACCGGGAACGGGCTTATCAAATTATATATATTAGTATTATATTCGTGAAATCATGAGCAAAATCATTTCTCTCTTGTATTAATAAGTTTAGTTGCGACTATGAGAAAGTTTCTTTTCTCTATTTTCATCAATTCATTCCCCTTAGTTAAGAAAGTAATTGTTAGTTTTTTTGTACAAATTCTTTATTTTTTATGCCAAAGAAGAAGTGCGCACGTGAACCTTCCAATATCAAGAAATATTTATAAAAAAAATCTGTGAGTCACTCTTCCTTGAATCCTTCGTAACTTTCGTTTCGAACCTTGATTTCCTCCTCATATTTCATGCCCATTGTTCCTTTCGTTTGTTGCTATGTTGTTTCGTCATTTTGTCGCCAGGCTGAGCCTCCGTCTGTTCTTGGAGCGGAAACTCAACGCGTCTTTTCACGTAGAGTAAAATACGACGCCTTTTGTTATTGTTCAGGAGGAAGAAAAGTAATTTTTGTCTTCTTTTAGGATGTGCTGTATAAAGTTGGGCGCAACAAACTAAGGAGTTGAAGAACCAAATCTACACTAAATAAAATGGAAAAAGACACTGTGTACTATGCTTTTTAAATTAAAGATGACACTGTGAACGTGTACTGTATGATATTCCTAGAGCTTTCTATATTTATGTACATAGTTTAATTCACTTTTTAAGGGTTGCTATCTTTTTACCATGAATGAGCACTTTATTTTACTCTTTAAATATTAATATTCCTACCACTAATACCCGTAGTTCCTTTTCAAGGGTGATAATTTTTTCAAAACTTGGTAGACTATATCTACCGCCAACCGTTTAATGTACGTTTTTAAAATATTTCCAAATAGATACCAAATAGTTATTGTGATACGAGAAAA
>JAVRXN010000009.1:52321216-52343260 GCA_033556935.1 Timema podura
ATATTTTGTTAACTTTGTTCTTTTAATGAGAGCTTTACGAGAATTCGCTTGATTCTGCGGAAAAGCTTCGCAATCACATATTTATTGAAACATAGGCCTATTTGTTTATCGAGTCCATTAATGAAGTGGTACGTATTTATGTATCCTTTCTTATCTGAATCATATACAAAACGATATTGTGCATTAATACAAAATCGAATAATTTCAGCTCATGGTTTTACTCCAATTTCTTTAGAAGTAGCAGTTTTTTTCTATATAATATGCCATGACAATTTTATAAATCTAAAATATCATTAGCTTCGATTGTTTTTCCAGTAAAATTTACAGGTTTTTCACTTTTTATAATAAGTCTGGTGATATTTATAGTATTATACAATCTTTCATGTTTTTACATAGTGCTTTACTAAGCCCAAGTCTTTGTCACATGGTAGGAAACTATGCTCACGCACTGGGAAGAAATGTTGAGCTTTGTCAAATATTCCAGAAACTGCTATGGCCAGAAGAAAACGGGAATTAGTTTGTTTCTTATTTTGGCTTGGACATTTATCAGAAATTATATCAGTAAAGTTTATTTAATTAATCCAAACAAAATGAATAAACTTCATCTAGGCCTCTTTTTTTTCTCCCGTATGATATATGGAACTTTACTGGTGTTGTCTCTAATAAAATATATGCAAAAGTAGTGTACTTACAATTGACAATAATTATCTTAAATAAAACTGTTCCTGAATTGGGATCTTAGGTAGGGTAGTGATTTGCATATATAGAAATGATATGAAAACAAAAGTAAACAAATCTCATCTTTACCTTGTTAGGTTTCATACCGAAAAGCAATTAAGACTTGTTACTTCTATTATTGTGAAGTATTAATTCCACAACAGCTGTACATTTTGCTAATTTAAATATGTGAGAAGAATTAATTTTAAGTTTTAGTTCTAAACAGACACGACAAGTATCAACCTAAACTATTCCCAAATTTTAGTTGGATTTTTCTTTGAATTAACTATAGTTAAACATTCTAAATATTCTTTAAGTCAGGATATTTATTCTTAAATAACTTATACGTTGCTTTTATATTTAAGTGTGCATTAAGATATCCCTTTCCTGCCTGGTAGTGGGAATATTTTAGAGGAAATTATACAATGTGCTTCCTACTTTATTCTTTGTGTCCAAAGGAAGAGTGGACCTTATGAGCTTTCTCTGTTTATCTTAAAGTGTTTTGCCTGCCAACTTGAGATTTATAATTCTCCTGATTCTTTTGTTACTGGTATCAAAAGCTAGTATAAATGCTTTTAGACTCGCATCTCAATTCTAACGGTACTAACATATACATTTTATTTGAGACTTGCAGAAATAACCTTTGGTTTCTCAATATTGCTTGACTGATTCTGTTTTACTGGAAAAATATCACTTCCTTTTTTTTTTTTTTTTCATCTATATTGTAGAATTTATTGAAAAACATCTTGCACATTTTCTTATGATAATATCACTAATAATTTTATTTTGTATCTGTTATATGAAAATAATAATTAAAAAAAAATGTATTCACGAATAAACAAAGATTAATGTCATGCATTTTAACATTATTTCAAACTAAGCAAGAATTGGCTAGAATGCTTTGGTTTGTAGTATTTAAATAAAATAGATTTTTTATTTTTATAAACGTGATAAAATTTTATATTTTATTTGGATGAATATTAAGTGAATGACTATTAAGAATGATTACTTACTTACCCACATGAATAATCAATTTGATTGGCTGCCTCCTTTTATCCCTTTTTGATTAACATAACTCATGCCTTTAATTATTGCACAATTTAATCTGATTTATTTTATAGCTCTCTGCAATTTTTTTTCTTCTTTTGATTAAACATTCTTGCTAACCGCTACTTTCAGTATCACTTAAAATTATTATCAAAGAAAAATTCATATTGTAAGTTGTAACTTAATATTACCAACGCAACCGTTATGGTAATGTAAGTTAGCACATCGACTGTTAAACAAGTTATACTACCAACACAACATTGCTAAATGTTACAAGGGCATAAGTCAATTACTGATGTCTATTTAACAAATATCACTAAGTTTATATGCATCTAATACTACTAAGAATGCACAGAATGAGTTTATTTCAAATAAATTAAAATAAATATATCCCTACTCTCATAGATTCAGAATATGTATAAAAATGAGCATGGCCAAAAATATTACTGATGTCCTTTTAACATTTATCGATTCACGTATAGTTTTATTACTATGTATGGATATTCATAAAGTCAAAACCAAAAAACTCAGTTTTATTGAATATTTCAGATACCACTTTATTAAATCTATTTATAGTTTAAAAATATGTATTTTATTTAAAGTTTTTTTACTGACCCCTTAGTTGAAATTATTTTTAAATACCATATCTAGTTGAGCAAAGAGCTTAAGCCTATTTCTGTATTTAAAATACAATCGATTTAATTAATATTTTAATCACAACAGTTCACTATAAATATCTGTAGCTCAATTATGAATTTTGCACTGTACGCTATGCATTATTTACTATTAGCTACGAACTATACATGAATATAAATCTAGCCTTATATGTATAGATCTAAGATAAAAATAAATAAACATAAGGAAATATAAATGTCATTTATCACGTAATTAAGATAACATATTTGAAAACCCATTGGTAATGGTTTTAACAAGTAAAAATATAGCCTATGCCCATTCTGAGAGTATAAGGAATATTATTATTTTAATCATCATCACAACTCTTTCCAGCCTGTGGCCGTTTCAGTTTGGTAAAATGCCTCCTTTTTTTCACCCGCCTAACATTCTTCCTCCTTTCATTCCTCAATTAATAAAAGATACATGATTGAAAATTCTGTCTAAATATATTCACTGGTTATTGGGCATATTGCGAACATAAAAGTACCAAAGTTATACCTTTGATAGTTTTAAACCAGTGAGTTATACTTAGGAACAAAGTATGTTAGAAGTACATCTTAAATAAATAGCATACAGAGAGAAGAAAAAACTTAATAACTCTAATTTACAAATAAAATTATAAAATAAAATTGATTAGGTAACTATGTTCTGACACTTTCATTCACGAATGAGATATCTTGATTCTATATAGCTAGACCCCATGCCATAAATAATAAGGCGTACAACGGAAGCAGTCCCGTACATATCCGATGAGTAGTTTAAGAGTTTATTGGCAATAAACAAACAAACAAACAAACAAACATTCAGACAGAGAAACATTCTAAGATTACATTATTTAATCTTAATGTTCATATACCACCCAGGAAAAAATAGAAATATTACAAAATATCTAGTGTAAAGACAGACCTTAGTGTTGTATTATAATAATTATGTAATAAGAGATTCACATAATAAATATTTCTTCACGACATATTGATTTATTTACTAAGTAATCAGCTGAATAATATATGAAATGATTGAAAAATGATGTGAATGTAGACACTTTCAAAGAAATAATCATCACGACTGATATAAAATAACATAATAGATTGTGATTCTCATTTAATCTCAAATATTGACGTTTCGTGCTTTGTAGTCTGCTAAAATGAACTACGGCTCGATCAATAGGTTATTGTTTGTTAAAACTCTAATGTTTACAGTAAAAACATTTTCACGTTCACCATAGCAACTTGAATACAGAGGGGTTCACAAATGTGTCTACTCTAGGAGCTTATTCATGGTTTACACAAATCAAAATCAATTTGCTCCAAATTGCAGCATTCCCATAAGTATTTCGGATAAAATATATTCACACAAAATCACGTTTTATTTAACGATATGTAATCAAGTATAATTGATTATAATTATATTATAGGTAATGTGTTAAAATATAAATTTTGTTTTGTAAACTTATTATAACCAGGTATAGTGTCATTTTCGTAGTCAGAATGAGCACGCCTCAAGTGCGGTACTATACTAAATACACGATGACACCTACCAAAACTCGAATAGATTTGGCCATTTTGCATATTCAATTTTCCCATTCCATTCTGTTGTAGTTGGGTGTTGTCTTGTATTTAATATAACACCACACGTCAGGTTTACTTAGTCTGACTATAAAATTTGCCCTTACACATTTAACAGTACCTATTAATATTTTATCAATAGTATAGTAATAACTATTCCTCATAAACTATAATATAGTTAATAAATAGTAGTACATATATACGATGCCTTAGATGTGTTGCGAGGTGACCTGGTGGTCTAGGGGTAAGGTGTCAGAATTCTGTGCTGAGGGTCCGGGGTTCAATCCTCGGTCCCGGCATAGATTTATCTGATTGCCAAACCTTTCCTTCACCTCTGACAAGATGTGTATTAACCACAACTTGTGAATGTGAGGAATGCCAGGCCTCCACCGTGGTTCGGATTCCACGTTAAACTGTAGGTCCTCCATTTCATCTCACAATCACCCTATCATTACACATTAGCGTAAGTGCGTATAACCCGAACGGGTAATAAGACGCGGTGATAATAATAATAATAATAATAATAATAATAATAATAATAATAATAATAATAATAATAATAATAATAATAATAATAATAATAATAATAATAATAATAATAATAATAATAATAATAATAATAATAATAATAATAATAATATAAATAATAATAATAATAATAATAATAATAATAATAATAATAATAATAATAATAATAATAATAATAATAATAATAATATAATAATAATAATAATAATAATAATAATAATAATAATAATAATAATAATAATAATAATAATAATAATAATAGATGCGTTGCGGGTATGAAGTCCACAGATGGGGCTTCAGCATCATTTAATTGACGGAATACAGCTTAAAATAATGTAGTTAATATGATAGGTTGAAACTTTTTAATAATTTTACATGCAAATGACATTTTTGGTCAAGTGACTAACATGTTGGATTTTGATAAAAGAATAAGGTTTGACCTGGTCCAAATCCAAAAGGGGTAATTTTAGGTAATGGGTATTCTTATGATAACCAAACGGGAGTGCTGGTGAGTTTCCTATGGATTAATAATTCTCATCCTTTTTCATTAGATCGATATAAATGTATTAAGGATGCTTACACAACGATTGATTTCCTTCCGAGTTGGGGTGGATGTGATACTTTGGACTACTTTGATTAACATATTTCTGTTTTAAAATAAACGTAATATTGGGAAGCATAATAAACTTTTTTGCTATAAAAAATAAATATCCTAAATGTATATTTAAATATAATAATATAATAGTAGTTTCAATAATCTTCAATCATTATGACATAGTTGATTCTAACACGATCAAAATGTTAAATAGGCCTACTGTCAACCAACAAGGCTAATAATAGAACTAAAAATTGTTTAGCAAGATTATTAAAATGTTTTTCCAACAACAATTAAGTTAAAAACAAATGAGCCCCATCCTAAACAGCCTGATAAACAGTAGATCCCATTTGTCCAAAAGCGTTCGAGTAAAGTACTAATAAACCCACATATCCACACACACACATACAGAACTCAAGCTCCAAGTTAATCCTACATGTGTAAAATACATCGATAAGTTAATTTTGTTAATGTAGACAAATTCCTGGGCTGTTGATGAAAATCGCACATCAATCAAAATTTGTTTGTCATCCCCGCGTGGGAGGGAACGAAGTTTCACGTTAGCGGATTAATTTAGGTTGGTAGCGCTTAGTGACAACGGACTTGAAGCCCTCTTCCGCCTCTCATTTCACCCCATCCCCCTAGTCATCCAAATGACAGGTGCTCGTGGTTTTCCGTTGCCGTTTTGTCCTGCGTGCTGGTCGGAGAGGACACAGGGTTTTCCTGGTTATTAGCGATTCTGTCCGGTAGATGAAACCATTGATTGCTGGTGACAGTTCTGGACTGGGTTAGGCTTCTGGGTCAGTAAATACCGAACCGAACATTTCAATTCTAGCCACAATGCGGCGCTTAAAGCAGGCCACAAATCGCTTAATCATTCAAACATTGCTACAAGAAATAATGAACAAAATAGTAGTGCATTTTGCAAATGTGTGTACAGATTTTACATTTCTCTGGTCTGTGGTCAATTTTCAATTAATGAATATTTATTGTTAATTGTGAGGCAAAGCTCTCTAGTCTTAGGATTATATTCGAGCACCTTATATAAATGGCGCTTCCTAAGAAGCCTTCGGAATGGAAAATAGCACGAAACATTTATAATGTTATGTACAACTTGTTTGAACTAAACTGAATTTAAAGATGACGTTTCCTTTTGATTAAAAAATATTATAATACATACAAGACACGTAATATATGCATATTTACATTATCTTAACATAACATTGTTTTAATGCAATTAGATTTAAAAGTCCACAATTTTTAATATGTACTAAACTTTTTAGATGTTTGTTATAATTTAAATGATTGTATCATATTTGTCATTGTAAGATATTATAACTTGTAATTATTACTAACAATCTTTTCATAAATGAATCAATCTATAGTGCCTATACTATTATTATACTACATCATATATCTGTTTTTTTAATGATAAATTAACACAATTTTTAAAACTTTACTAAAAAATTTAATTCTATTACAAATAATATAATTAATTTAGTTTTTCAAAAACTGTTAACACATTCATCATATATTGTGTCAACAATTTAATGGAAAATGGTTAAATTTATTGGGTAAATATATAAATTTTGGTGTGGAGACTCTGGAAATATCAGTACATTTCAAAACCTTAAGCGTGTACAAATTCTATGAATTTGTCTTTGAATAAAATTTAACTATCCAAGCCATTTAACTAAAAATTAAATGTGTTATTATTTAATTGAAAATGATAATTATATTACACATGAATTATTTTAATAAATGTGACATAAAACACAATAAGTATTTTCCACTATGCAGCTGACCAAAGCGTTAAGTTTTGTTTCCAGTCCTTTATTAAATTGATGGGACTATTAAATATACCTTCAGCTCACGGAGTGTAAATTAATAATAATATTTGTCCTTTGGGATGAAAAACGTTGGAGCAACCTGCCTTAAGCAATAAATACAATCGATCAATTATTTATTAGAAAATTAGTATCACTAAAATTATTTAGGGAAATGTACA
The DNA here is from genome assembly GCA_033556935.1 of Timema podura. Taxonomy (NCBI): domain Eukaryota; kingdom Metazoa; phylum Arthropoda; class Insecta; order Phasmatodea; family Timematidae; genus Timema; species Timema podura. The sequence continues at coordinate 52,328,352 of JAVRXN010000009.1, forward strand.
AGATGCTAGTTTAAAAGTCAAAAGTCTGTGGAAATAAAAATATGACGTTTGTACTTATACTTCATAATGTTGAACACCTTAGCTCAGTCGGTAGTGCGCTAGTAAGTTAATGAAGGTGAACCGACTACTTCCTAAGTATGCTCTGAAATAGTATCATTGGTGAAATTTGTGCTACCCTTTGTCTAATTAAAAAAAAACACAATGATAAGAACGTTATCAGAATGTCGTTACAACCTTACATCACTTGTTTTGCTTGATACATTCTTCATATATTGAAGTAAATTGATTATTCTTGAATTATGTCTCATGTTGAACAGGGTTTATATATTTGTTTGCCAGTGTCTGTATTCATGTAAATACCTAATTTATTTTTAAGGAAAGAATTTAGGCTATATTATTTTAATGATTATTTATTAGTTTTAAAGGTTCTTTGACATAAGAGTTATTCTATCTTACTTCAGCTATATTTGAATTGAACATAGTTATTTGTCGATATTAGTTACTTTCATTATTTTTTTCAATTTCCTTATAAATTTGTCTTGACATCTTATTAACTATAAATCAGGACTTTTTTTGCTCTGTTCTTATTACAATATGCCTTATATTTATTTAATCTAAAATGTTTATACATAAAATTTCTGTAATATAAACATATACTACTACTAAAACTACTTGTCCTATTCACCTCAACCTGTGTCTGTTAGCAGCTCGGTCTACTATATATCAATACCATTATTTAATTTAAGATAACTTATAATTATACTTGTCTCTCTTTCCCTATTTAAGTTATTTTGACTATACATACTTATTTTTCCGTTTTGATATGCCTGTTTTGGACTTAAATCTAACTTAACCTAACTTATACCTAGTGCCGTAGTCTACACAATCAGTTTATGTATTTCCTTGTAAGGAGTCCCATTTTCTTTTTCTTCTCTGGTCACTTCCTACCGTGGCCAGTCGACATCCCTGAAGTGCTCAATAGCTCCAGCCCAGCATCACGCTTGTTTCCAAGCGAACAGGGCTCTTCGAGTAAGGAACAACTTCTGACGTCTCATTTGTATCCACTTTAACTTCCTTCTTCCCTTGCCGGTATTCCAGGCGTCCCTGGTTCATCAGCGATACTCATCACTGGTATCCCTGAAACGCCTTTCCTCAGCTAGAGCTCTAGATATATCCAGAGTCCATCAAAATATAGTTCACCCTCACTTTTAATACACTTTCTGTGTTTTGTTTCACCAGTTTGGAAACGTCTCGTCTAAGTTTGATGCTTCTTCTCCTTCTCCGTCTCCCTAGTCCTCACGTGTAACTTTTTCCTCAGTTGGTTCTTCCTGTTTGTTTTGTCTCAGGTCTTGGTTCTGTCTTTGTCTTCTTTCTTTTAGTTCGTCCATGTGTCTGTCCCTTCCTGCTTTCGATACCCTGTCCGCTATCTCATCAAGATAGCTCCACTCGTCCACATCCCTCAAAATATGGTATATGGCATTGGCCTGTATAGGCATTAGTAGCTCCGCCCTTTCCCTTTCAGTAAATATACATTCCAAGGTCACGTGTTCCGGTGTCGCCTCTTCTCCACAACAGCAAAGACTGGTTTCACTCAAGTTCATCCTAAAGAGGGATGCTCGATATGGACCATGCCCTGTGATATAATGGACAAGTCCCTGGGAAGGTTCAAGATGCCTCATTCTCAGTCTTTCTTGTACGTTTGGAAATAACTGGAATGTCCTTCTACCTGTGGTACTCTCTTACCAGTCTGCTTGCCACTCCCGCAAGAGGGTCTCTCTTATATCCTCCTTGGTACTTACACCATTAGCTGTTAATTCTATCACTTTGTCTAACTTCCCTTTTTCAAGCCAATATCCAGAGGCCCTCTTTCGTAAATCCAATTTTAGGGACTAGACACCTAGGGTGACACACAACGCGTTTGTTGTTAAAGTTTTGTAGGCCCCAGGAAGTCTCATGAGAATTTTCCTCTGAAGGCCTCTGAGTTTCCTTTTAGCTCTGTCCCCTCTCAGTTGTTGTGCCCACACTCCTGCTCCATAACCCACTATGGACACAAGCAACGCCTGATGGTATAGTCTGATCGTTTTTAAGGGCAGATGGAACTTACGCTGCCCTATACTGATTATCTTATTCATAACCCACAAGGCTCTCCCGCATACGTTGTCCATGTGAGATAGGAAGCTACGCTTCTCGTTAATCGTCACCCCTAGTATCAAACCATTTTGCTCCTCATGATGGTTTTTTCTGCTCTCTTAATTATAGGATCTCTCTTAAGCATTCCCCTGATCAGCATGTAGGTTGTCTTCGCCGGTGCCATGCTGAGTCTTACTTTCCTACACAATTTATACAAGCAGCTCAGTACCTTATTACTTTTTCTTCCAGATTCCTCCTCGAACTTGCCTCCACCCCTATCAGCAAGTTGTCAGCAAAAGCAACCACCCCCATCACCTCAGGGAGTGCTTCAATCTCCAGCAACCAAGGTTGAGACCAACGTCCCAAAATATCGGACCACAAACCGATTATTGTGGGATCCTTTTGTTTAACTTTTTGCTTATTGTTATTCCTGGGCGTCTCAGGTTTGCATACCTGTCCCTACAGTAGTCCTTAAAGCTTCTGTAGAGACTCCCCGGACAGATTAGTTCTCTTAATCTCTTGAATAAGGCTGGCCACCAAAGTTTATCAAATGCACTTGAGATGTCCACAAATATTCCTATCAATTATTTTGCCTTAGTTTTTTCTACAGGCCAACAGCAGCACATATCGCATCCTCTGTAGATATTAGCTAAGCTCAACTAACAATATAAGTAAAATGATTTTTATATACAATATGGTTTCCAGCCTATGGTATGGGTCAGTGTTTTTTATTCAAGCCACTGTGTGTGTGTGTGTGTGTGTGTGTGTGTGTTGTGTGTGATATATATATATATATATATATATATATATATATATATATATTGAGACTAGCAAGATGGTAGCATGCATCGGTAGGCACAAATATTGAATGCCAAATATATTTAATCTTGTTTGCCAGTAATGAGAAGGCCAGGTTTCAAACTCTAGTTGAGAGTATTAAGGATATTTTCCTTAATGATCTCTCACTTTATTTCTTCTCAAATTTGTGTAAATTCCATATAAATTATACTCCTACCTTATTCTTCCTTACCCCGTAATTAAGTGCGAAGTTCCTAACTAGACACATGATAAGATGCTTGATGAAATAACAATGTCAAGAATGTATACAGATTGTAAAATATTATTTAAACCAATAAGATTGTTAATAATTTTTAATTAGAATATTAAATAATAGGTTTTTAACAGAACAATATTAAAGGACAATCATATTTTGAACAAAAATAACTTATTCATTTAAATGATCTATTTACTTGATATAATGAAACATTGACCTTGTTATATAATGGGTATATTTTTGTTTATGTAAAGTATCTCGCTTAGTAATTTCAAAAATTCTGTAATAGTATAAATCATTTATAAAGAAAGATCAAAATAAAGCATCTTCCAGCAGAACTAGACCTTCCCATATCGTAGTTAACCAACATCAGTTCGACAATATATAGTATTTTTTACTATTTTGACTTTTTAATAATTCATGTTTTTTCTAATATTTCTATATTAGGATTTATATTGTGATCATTTACTTGAAATAAAAACTTCAGCCCTCAAGTAGTCAATACCAACCGCTGATCATGGTCACCTATATTGATGATGGATAGTGTCAAGTTCTTCACAAAATAAACATTCCCTCGTTAATCTCAGCTTCCTAGACTGGAGCGCTACATATTGTTTCAAGTAGTTCCTAAATTGTCCCCATTAGGCTGGGTTGATACTATTTACTCCACAGAAAAATCTGGATACGTCGGAGTTTTAACACGGTTGTCTGGATCTGTAGCGAGAAACTATGACCACAAGACCAGAGAGGTGTTTAGCATTTATTTTTGTTTTTTATAAACTACCAGACAAATCATTGAAACAGGCAGAGGAGAACATTTTTTTAATTTATTTGATTGGATCAAATTATGTAATAGTAAAAAATTTTTACCCGCCTCGGTTGCGTAGTTAGCTAACGCTATAGCCGAGTTGAGCTAGACTGCCGAGGACGGTGAGATTGAGGTTCGTATCTCGATTGGGTGAACCGGGAGTGGTTTTACTAAATGGTTTTCCACTCTTCCTCCACGAAATGTGGGTTCAATTTTTCTAAATTCAACCTCCAAATTTGCCGTAATTTGTATTAAGCGTATAACCCGAACGGTTAGAAAGACGGTTGCTAAGTAAGTAGTAATTAATAAATGTTTTAATTGATTTTCTATAATATAAAATTAGGCCTAATAAATAATTACAATATTTTAGTGTAATTTACATATCTCAAGTACAATTTATTGTTACATAAATTATTTCTCTAATTTATGTAACACGACCAAGACCATATAATGGATCAAGCTGAGTAAATGCGTGGTATAGTTTTGTAGGTTTCAGATAACTAGTACTTTAATGTCCAGGTTTATTGCATGAGAGTTTCATTTAAAATGACTGGTTTCTCTTGAGTCCCTCTCTCTTCCCACACCCTTCCCCCCTTTACCCTTAATCCCACCCCTCTGTGCTAATTTGTTTCAAGTGCACAGTAGTGCCTGTGTATGTATGTGTGTGTGTGTGTTTTGGAGCATTCCGTAAATGTTACACTTGGGTTTTGAAGATCTACCACAGCAACATCAAGTTAGGGTACGAGGCCCCTCAACGTTCGTAGGCTATTTATCTTCCCCTTTACCATTTCTCTCTTCTAACAGTATTTTCTCTTTATTTCATAAAGAGGGAAACTTTTAGTATATAAGAGACTGGAGTTTAATCAAAACAACGCAAAAGTGTTTTTTTCAAAATATTACTAATAATATTTCGTAAATACTCAAGTATTTGTTCTATTCTTGCTGTCACATCGGTGAGTTCAAGAAATTGAATATTTCACCCAAGAACTTAATTATTCAGATAAAAGTTTGCAAATTAGCAGTTTCTTACGACCTCAAGAAATTTATTATCAGTATGTATCAAATATAAAGAAATAAACACAATCTCTAGTTATTATATGCTATAAATATGTTATTTATAGAATATATTTCAAACATATAATCCAAAGTTTTAAAAGTTTTACTCCACATTCTATTAGTTTTATATGAATTTTTAAGTAAAACTACATATGTGTACAACTACTTTCAAGTTTCAAAATTCACAGGCTATACATTTTTTTCTTGAAATGTAAGCTAAAATTAATTTTATTTTTTTTATAATAAGTTTAATAAAATTTATAGTTGGAATTATTTTAAATCGATAAGGTTAAAATATTCTGTACAAATTATTTCGGAGATTATAAAACTAGTAAAGTACTTTTCATCACAATCAAACAATTAGTTTGAGAAAATACAGACAATTTTTTTAAGAAAAGGGTATTTAGAAAATATTATGTAAAAAAAATTTCAATATTTTTAAATAAGCAATTTTTAAAGCAAAATAAAAATCCCTTAGCCTGATGTAAATATATTAAAGATTTATTTATGATCTAAAAAAACATACCATGGAAGTTTAGTATGATGTTGGAATGTATGAGACGTGAAGTAAGGTCAGTGTTTTTGAAGTTTTATAGCAAAACATTTTTAGGTGAAAATAAACTAAATATTCCTGAAGTATAAACATAGAGTTTTTGTTTTCTTCACATGGAAATAACAACAGTTCGTGAATATCTGTCATAACTAGAGTGGCATTATATGACAATCTTTTTAAAAGAAGAGAAAAATATTTTATAATGTTCCAGCAAACACTTTACATATATTCAAGAACTGCTTAAGTCACCATGTGAAGAAAATTAAACTCTATATTCCTACTGGGGAAATATGTAATTTCTTTTGACTAAAAAAGTGTTTTGATATAAAAACTGTAAGAACGCTTTTCTATTCTCGTGTCTCCTACACTTCCATCTTAATCATTAATGGCAAAACCTATTTCAATGGAAAAGAACAAAATATGTATTTATAATATTAAACTATAGCTTAAGGAGTTTCAGAGCATTAACATAAATTAAGAAATGTGATATTATTAATATAAAGATACGAATTATTCTTCTTCCAGTGGAAGATAAATAGATAAATACGTATATATAAAATTTATATAAATACATATATTTTTATATAAATATACTATAGAAATATTTACATAAATATTATATAAATATATATATACAAAAAAGTTAAGTAATTATTTCCTATACATATGAATTAATGACCATAGTTTATAAACTTATATAGCTTATATAAATGCACTAAATATCTACGTTGGCATTAAGATGTGATACTACATAAGCTATAAAATTGTATAAATTATGGTCTTTACTTCATATGTATATAAAATGATTGTTTATTTATGAGATTTTTAAAGTATTCTGAATAATAATTTTAGAAACAAAATACTTATTTCACTGTTAACAAATCCATTACTCAGGATATAGTTACTGTCGAGGTATGATATCTATGGCTTACTAGTTATATCCTCTAAAGTTATTTAAAATATCAGTTTTATTAAAGATCATAATAGAGCTGGATACATAACCCTCGGAATTCAGGTGTGTTAGAACTTAGTAGTAATATATTTTAATTTAATAAGTATTTCAAAGGTTATTAACCCCTAATTATTTGAGACTGCATTCATAGATAGCTTCAAAAAGCATGTAAGCCACTTGTTTCTCACAGTCACATTTAATGAATACTTAATATTGTTTATATTGGGACTTTAATCCCAAATACCTTAGATATTTTACTATCAATAATTATAAAATCTTCTGATATCTAGGACAAGTAATTTATATTTCTCAGTGTGCAAGGAACCGGGACTATGTCTAAAAGTTCTATGATGCTGCAAGGTATTTCTATTGGAAAGTCATATTCTTATTTACAAGGAAATTATAAATTTATTATAGTTTTCAATTAAGGAAAATTGTCAAAATTATTTTACTAATTTTAATTCAATATGAAATGAGGTGCTTAGGAACATCATTGTTATGACTATGGGCATGCCATTGTTTATCTCTCTACTCGCAGCATGCGATTGCCAGTCAGATAACATTAGTCAATCAGGTTTTGGTAACATGGATGAAATCATCTGTTTTTATGTGTCATTTTAAGTTTATATCAGCTCCATAGTTGAACAAGTTCCATTCCGTCACATTTTCTGAGAAACTGTAAGTTTCCTCTTTATAAAATGCTCTTAAAAACACAAGATCTGACATAATTATTTTTTATTAAAATCTGGTCTCTAACTTTTGCTTATTGTAAGTAGTAGGAGTTATGTCTATGTTTGTAGTTCATTTTCATTAGCTAATCACCATAAAAATACACTTATAAATTGGTTTATATGGACTTGAGAGAAGTGCATACATGATTTTTCATAATGGTGCATGGAGTATCAACTTGTTTATGTGGCTAGGCGTATTCGTGTCCTATTCTCTTTGTGAAATCGTGGTCACATGGTTTCATATTACGGTGGAGAAAAAATGTCGCAAATATGTATTGTGTAAACGCACAAAATAAGATTTGATAAATTTGTGGGCAGATCACAATGAAATCTCAGCGTAGGTATAACAGATACACTGAATACAACCAATTATTTATACTTCTTATATCATCTTGGGGATTTGGGCCCCACATGTATACTGTATCATATGCTATGTTAAACTTACAAAATTGATGAAAGGAAAACAAAGCTTATGAATGCAGCCCTTCAAAAGGTCTGGCGTGGGCCAAATATCCACCTTGAAGATTATTACTTCTGTCTTACATAAATGGTAGAATTTTCAAAGAAGGACATCCTTATCCTTATCCTTATACTATTATAAATGCGAATGTGAGTTTGTTTGTTTGTTTGTTTGTTACGCTTTCACGCCTAAACTACTAGACCGATCATCATGAAATTTCGCATACACGTTGTCATGGGTACAGAAAAGGACATAGGGTACCTTTCATCCAGAAAAAATGCGAATGTGAATTTGTTTGTTTGTTATTGTTTGTTACGCTTTCACGCCTAAACTACTCGACCGATCATCATGAAATCTCGCATACACGTTGTCATGGGTACAGAAAAGAATATAGGGTACCTTTCATCTAGAAAAAATGTGAATGTGAATTTGTTTGTTTGTTTGTTTGTTTGTTATTGTTTGTTACGCTTTCACGCCTAAACTACTCGACCGATCATCATGAAATTTCGCATACACGTTGTCATGGGTACATAAAAGGATATAGGGTACCATTCATCCAGAAAAAAATGTGAATGTGAGTTTGTTTATTTGTTATTGTTTGTTACGCTTTAACGCCTAAACTACTCGACCGATAATCATGAAATCTCGCATACACGTTGTCATTGGTACAGAAAAGGACATAGGGTACCTTTCATCCAGAAAAAAAGTACTGTTCCTGACGGATAGAAAAAAATAACTGTTAGACGGTCGTCCGGCTTAACAACTCGGCCTACTAATATGAATAAATTAATTGCAACATGATGCCTGGAGTACAGAAAAAGGGACCTGTGGTATCCCAGAAGAAAATCTGATACCCCGAATAAAAATCTGTTCCCGAGTTATTTTAGGCACACATTATATTCAGCTAATTAAGCTCGTCTGTTCACCCCGTTATGGTAAATGACAAAATTGTCGTAAAAAGTTTGGTATTATTCATTTCAGCAAAAATAGCTCTCGAGGTATGATGCTACGACAATGTAAGCTATTAGTGTGGGACGAAAGTACGATGTTCCACAAAAAAGCTAAAGAAGCGTTAAACCGAACTCTTCTGTACTTGCGAGACAGTACATTTATTATGGGACGAATGGTAGTTTTACTGGCTGGTGACTTCCGATAAACTCTACCGGTGATCCAGAGGGGCACACATGCAGATGAAATCAAAGCCTGTCTCAAATCATCAAGATTGTGGGCAAACGTGAAAAAATTCAGCCTAACAACGAATATGAGAGTCCACCTCTATAATGACGTAGATTCAGGACATTACGCAGATACACTATAGAAAATTGGCGAGGGACGTTTGGACACGGATGCTAAAGGCTGTATTTTACTTACAGGGGAATTCTGTAATTTGGTGGAAAATGATTTGGAGCTCATTGCTAAAGTTTACCCAGACTTACAACTAAATTTAAATTGTGATCATTGGTTGTGTGCAAGAGCAATTCTTGCCCCAAAATATGAAATCGTTAACAAAATCAACACTGACATTTTGAAAGAGGGAGAAATAAAGGAGTATTTGTCAATAGATACAATCATGGACACAGAACAGAGCACTTCATATCCCGCTGAGTTTTTAAATTCTCTGGAGCTATCGGGTGTACCCTTGCATAAACTACAATTGAAATTAGGTGTACCAGTTATGCTTATGCGAAATTTAGATGCACCCCGTTTATGTAATGGGACGAGGCTTCAATTACACAATTAGGGCAAAATATAATCTGTGCCACCATTTTTAACAGGTGTGGGAAAAGGGGAGAGTGTAATCATACCTCGAATCCCAATAATCCCCACTGACCTACCATTTCAATTCAAAAGACTCCAGTTTCCAATCAAACTTAGTTTTGCTATTACTATTAACAAAGCGCAAGTGCAAACATTGCAGGTAGCAGGGGTGCATTTTGAAATGCCATGTTTTTCCCATGGCCAGCTATATGCAGCCTGTTCGCGTGTGTCCAATGCCCAGAATTGTTATGTATTTGTGCCAAATGGAAGGACATACAACATAGTATATAGGAGCGTCCTAAAATAATGATCTATGCTGTGCCCGTGATTGCAACGGTCAAGAACAAGCGGGGTAAATAAGGGATTTTAATTAACTCTAAGTAAAATTTAAGATGGAGTAGGATCTTCCAATTCGTGGCAAGGCATAACCTATGACTCTACTGACACACACTCCACTACTTCTTTTCTACTCCTACTCTTAATCCTGATTTATATTGTGTAGTTTGTTTTTTTCTTTATCTCTACCTCTATTGACTAACAACCTCAATATGTTCATCGTTTTTATTATCATATTCCCTGTGTCAATCGACAACCTGAATTTATTGATAAAATCTACATTAACGTGAGCTAAGCCGCGGGCAAAAGCTAGTATATATATAACAGGGAGTGTCCAATTATCCCACCTGCAATATAGCTGTACCTCGTGGGGACAATTTTCCCATTCCTCATCCACCTTCCTTTTAGGAATAATTTACCTTAACTAAAGAAGAGGAGCAAGAAGAACCATCTAAATCCCCTTATCTTAGCTTCGTTCTCAGATTGATCAAGAACCACACTTATTCCTTAAGAGTGAACTAATGGATCCGAAATTAGAGCTTTCGGGATTAAAACAACAGCAGTTGAACTTGGCTAAAGATACAATAATAGCCGTATTCAGAAAGAGGCATGAAAGATTTTCAATCTACTAGAGAATGCAGGGTTTCCTTTGCGTGTGCAGTGATGTAGATTGTTTTATGGAAGAACTGGGATTTCATCATAATCCATAATAATAAAAAAAAATGTATTTGATTCGTCAAAAATAAGCTTAAAAGATGTGTTTGTACACAATAGGGACATTGACCAATCTATACCTATTGCGTATTCATCAGACAAGTAAAATAATACTAAAATATGTCAATCTTACTAAAAACCATAAATTACAAAAATATTTGTTTGCATATTTGTAGGCGTCTTAAAGTGATTAGACTTTACTTGAACTGCAGATAGGATTTACAAAATATGGTTTGTTGCCTGTAGGACAGTTAAGTAAGTGAAACATATTACAGTGTAAAGGACTGGTTAGCCGGAAGAGAATATGTTCCAGGAAAAAATAATATAATATAATTTCCTCAAATATATATGCAGTAAGTGATTTGGAGCCCGAGAGCCATTACTATTAATTTTGTAAAAGCAATGATCAATTCTGTCATTAATGTATTCCCCTAATTAAGAATAATGGCAGTCATTTTCACTTAGAACAATCAAGGTACAGGAAAATTGGAGAAATTTGACATTGAATGGTTGTGGAAACATTCCACACTCAGTGATTGATTGAAATCGATTTTATGGCTGTCCTATTTTCCTACGGAAGAAATTAGTTACTTATTTGCTTACTTCATGCTACAAGCACCCAATACGGACCTATTAATGTTATCAGGCTATTTTTTTGGCAGTCACGTTGAAGAGGGAACAAATTTTTCATATGAAATTTGGGATGGTAACGATAGAAAACGTGTATTAACGACTAATGGCCTTGATCCGTTTCACGCCAACTACAACGCGATATTCTATGCAACATCTCCTTGCGTGTGGAAGGTGTTTGAAAGTCTTAAAGAAAGTCAGGAGGAAACGGGGATCAACCATCGCGTGAAACAGATCGACCGAAGTATTATCTAGTGCAGCAAAGAGAATTGGATTAATAAGTAAGTAAAAATTCTCAACAAATATGGAAGGGATTAGATCTCAGGAACAGAATTAGTAAATAATATTGGCCATAGAAGGAAAGTTGTGATTAATTTGTGATAATTAATTTAAATAATGAATTTTTAAATTATTAAAATAAGTTGGTACATTAATTTCATAAATATTTAAAATACATCACTCTCTTATTTTTGTATTTCCGCAATACATCTATTTGCCTATATAAAGGAGTGTTGAGAGTCTATGAGATTTTTAAGCGAAGTTGAGCGTGGTTGGTTGATAGCTGATGGATATGTGTTTACATTCCATGAGTTTTGTGGACTCCACCTTAAGAAACACTTATATAGTTCATAAATCCATTTGATATCAGTTGGGACTCCATTTTATTTTTTACCAAACAAACTACGTAACCCTAAACTCAGGCACAATAATATTAAATATTCAAAGTGATCAGTTCATTTTCAGTTATATTTGAGTTCAGTTTCTAGATTTAATTCTAATCTTTAATGATATATAACCTGGTTTGAAATATCTTATTTCAAAACTAGCCAAGTCCACGGAAAATTGAAGACACCAACTAGAAAAATTTAAAGTAGAAATAAGAGATTTAAAAAAATAATTAGGGGATCGGGACAATGTATTTCCGAGCCTCATTTTCATCAAAACTGTTGTAATACTTCTCTCTAGATTCAAGCATACGAAGGAAAAATATTAGATTACTTGTTTCAGAACAATACCAATAGTTGATATACTAATATATTGTTTTAACACAAAATGAGGTCATGCATTATCTCGTCTTGAACCCTTTATTCACTTCAGCAAGAAGGCAAGCATAAAATTATGTATGACTAATACATATGCTCGATTTAAAATAAAGATATCTAAAAATTAAGGAGGAAATATTAGTATTCCAAATAATCTGAATGACAATAGCTTTGCTTTAGAACGGGTTAAATTAAACGCGTCCAACTTGTGCAAATGTTTTATCTGGCCACGTTATCAACCAGAGCAAAGGAATCGCTTGCCTTGTCCTGTATGGGGACGGAAACGGAAGCAATCAGACCGCAGTCACGTAGGTACCCTTAGGACACATTTATTCCAGCTGGCTTGAACTCGTCTGAATCTCCGAGAAGAAAAATCCACCCCGTGATGTAGTGGGTAGTAGTCATCACCACCCTCCCTCCTACCCATTTCTCCTTGCCTGACCAGTAGTCAGCCCCTTCCCTGTGGTTGATAGGATCTCGGCGAACAATCCCTCAATTAGATCTGCAGTCCATTTCGACGTCAAAGTCATTTAAGTACATCCGTTTGAAGCTCAGGGAAGGAGAAGTGAGGGGATATTCTTGGAGATACCTACAGTTAGTGCAAAATCATGGGAATAGTAAACAATATATTTATCCTCTATCGTTATTTTAGAAATAACTGTTAATATTCTTCTTATATTGATATTAATATTATATTTTAATATTATATATTTAATATAATTTTTATATTTTAATAATAAAATAGCACAATAAATCCTTGACCTATGGCATCTATTTATTCCAAAATCGTTTGAAATACAGCGTAAATTAAATATAATATACTTCTGTCTTACATGACACGTATTTCAAAGGATATTAAATTCTAATCTTGTTCCGTGTATGGAAAAACTAGTAATTTGTTTAATGGCATGAGCTTGAAGTGAAAACCAACAATATTGCACTATTAGCTGTGTGTCTTATTATTAGCATTAGTATAAATTATAATTAATGTACGTGTATCATAAACTGATAAGTAGTTTTCATCCACACTATCAGTCCTGATAGCTGAATTCCATTAAATACAGTAAAAAATTACATTAACACGGGATTTAAATCGGAGATCCTTGGCATTGCATACAAATACTATACCACTGAGCCATCCTAGTTAGTCTCATATGCAGGGCCTAAGTGGCATAGAGGCCTATATTGGAAGTTACTGAGATCAGTGTTATTGAGGGTTTGTTTCCAACTCTCCCTCCACGTATATGTAAGTATATTTTCCTTAAATACAAACTTTTCGCCCCTGCATTCTTTATACAATTAACAATGGTTAACCTTTGTGGAAGTAAACACTTCTTAATCTTAGGTATAATTATGAAATGGTTTATTCTAATTTCCAAATACTCAAATCCTCAAATCTTTTATATTAAAGGTATTTGAGGATTATAGAAAGTATCGATTGCGAGATTCAAAAATTTAGAAGGCCTATTTTACATAATTAAAAGGGAATTGGTTTTAATGCTCTAAAACTGATTATTTTTCTCTTAGCCCAACATAGCAATAGGGAAAACTTAACCAAAATCCTGACTAAGTATTAATTTACTGCTCAACTGAATAAGCAAAAATAAATATTACATTTAATATTCCTATAGAAACTTAAGAACCAATATAATAAATCAATCTTCTCACGTCTACCATATTTTCTATGACTAATATTTTAGTTTTGTAGGTAAAATTATTGTTATAATTTGAGAAAAAGATATTGAGATCAATCTGTAATTTTAATAGAGCAGTAAATATTGACAATGATGAAATTTAATCATAACACCTGGCTTGAGTGGAAAATATTTTGTTCGTGCCCATTTACAAACAGAGCTGCTATAGAATTGAACAACATGACGTCCTACCAAAGGAAGTCTTACAACATCTCTTCACATTCCTCAGAACTGAACCACCCTTCAAGTAAATCAGTATCCAACATTCTATTAAGATCCTCCCTTTTCAACTTTCCTTCAAACAATTCTCACAGAATTAGTTCACGAAGCTTCTGGAGAGCCTTTGTTGGTGGGATTCTTGGGCTGTGGAATATTTTGTCCTTTTGATATACTATTGTATGAGGGAGGAGTTTTTTATGTACCACCGATGCCATAATTATTATTATGGATTTAATTCCACGTGATTACACAAATCAATATCATTTTAGTCCATTATATCCAGTAAAGCAATTGAGACGTACAATGGAAGATGTGTTTATGTCACACGATAACACTAAACAACACACTGACAAAAACTACGGCCTATAGAACCTCAATTTGGTGTTAGAAAAGTTTGCAGCTTTCTCCCTACAGTGTCTTATCACACATAATCTTGATGAATTCATCTATTCGGACCACTGAAGATGCTTCTAGCTAGTAGAGGTTTCATCACGAATGACCTGTTGAAAGCTGCTATAAACATATGTTTAAGATGGCTCAATGGATTTAGAAAAGTATTGAAAATGGTTTCAAAAATATGTGTTATTTAAAAATATTTTATTTTTTATTCTGGTCAAGATAAATATAGACAAAAATACGAGCACAACTGGATTATTTGTGTGGACCTGAAATTCTCAGCTTCTCCCTTGGACATCAGAGAGGCTTCACGAAGTTTCCATGTTATCTCTGCATATGGGACAGCTGAGCTAGAGCGAGACACTAGACCCAGAA